>JAWZYV010013103.1:0-126344 GCA_038373885.1 Cheiracanthium punctorium
ATCTATAGTCAGTAATTACATAAAGCAGCCACCTTTAGACTCTGAATGATTTAAAGATTTTTATTTATTTACATTTTAACTTTGAAATTTTAAGTTTTAATGTAGCAAAGACAGCAGTCCCAAGCAAACATACACATTAAACGTGCCAAAACCTGACACTTTAAGAAATAACTGTTTTTAACTAAAATGGTGCAGCATGAAAATAGTCAGATTTTTATAGAAATTTCAGCATGTGTAATTAAAATTATTTCCAATTAAATAATTATTTTTCAAACATATTTTACATTCTTGAAATTCATCTAAAGCTGATTCGAACATTGCAAGATGAACTTAGCCGTGACACTTTAAGAACACGAATCTGATATATCTATAGATCTTTAACAAACTCAATGTACACTCGTGTCCATAAATTAAGGATAATTCAGAATCACACAGAAATTGATCTCTAAAACAAAAATTTCACCTGTGGAATGATCACACACATCTTGAAGAAGAATATGCAAATTACAGGAAACCACCAGATGGCGTGGATGGTACGTCACAATGACGAGAGTGTAAGAGATGGGTATATAAGGAATGGTGGCAAAAAAGTAAAATTGTTCACAAGCGCTGTGAAAGCCTTTCAGTGCAAAAACCGCATAGTTATGGCACAAAGGAGGCATTTGGATGATGTTTTACGAGGCAGAATTATCGGACGACTGGAATATGGACGTACCCAGCTGGAAGTATCCGAGGAACTTGGAATCGCCCAGAGTGTCATCTCCAGGCTTTGGAAACGATTCCAAGATGATGGTAATGTGAGTAGATGTTAGAGCACAGGTCGCCCCCGAGTTACAACGCCGAATGAGGACCGCTATTTGGCAGTTACTGCCAAAAGAAACAGACGGAGTACAGCATCAGACCTGTCTCGTCAGCTCTCTTCAGTTACCGGTACGACAGTTTCAAGGCAGACCGTGTACAGACGCTTAGGGCACATTGGTCTATATGCTCGTAGGCCTGTCAGATGTGTTCCACTTACCGCAACTCACTGTCGCCTGCGATTAACCTGGAGTAGAGAGCATGCATTGTGGACACCGCAACAGTGGTCTTGTGTGATGTTTTCCGACGAGTCCAGGTTTAGTTTGGAGTCTGATTCTTGCCGGACATTCATCTGGAGAGCGCCAGGTACCCGTTACCACCAAGAGAACACCATTGAAAGACACCGTTACGGTGGTGCAGGATGGCTCGTTTTTAGGAAGAATTATTCTTGGTTCCAGAACTGACCTGCATGTTCAGAGTGTAACGATGACAGGCCACATCTATCGGGATGTCATTCTGGAACAACATGTACGTTTGTTTCGGGGCGCCATGGGTGCTGAATTTGTGTTTATGGATGACAACCCCCGTCCTCACCGTGCAAACATTGTAGACGAATGCCTTCAATCGGAGGATATCACCCGTATGCATTAGCCAGCATACTCACCGGACTTGAATCCAATAGAGCATGTGTGGGATATGCTTTGCCGACAAATTGCAGCCCGTCAACCCCCTCCCACCTGTCTACCGGAACTTCGGAGTGCATTGCTTGATGATTGGTGTAATATTTCCCAAGATCAGATTGATCATTTGATACTCAGCATGCCTAGGCGTTGTCAGGCCTGTATTGCATCGTCCGGGAGACATACTCCGTATTAACCATCCTACTAACCATGTTATACTGTTTTTTGTAAATAGGTTCTTTTTTGAAATTTGGTCAAGGGAGTAAAACTAGCAATTTGTATTAATTATGTCAAACATATAGCATCTTTTTTGCTCTTTACTTTTTGTTTAATAAATAGACTTTACAGATAAGTCAAATTTGTTTTGCTTCTTTCTCTTCCTTTGCCTGAACTTCATTATCCTTAATTTATGGACATGAGTGTATATTCACGTTTGTATTCTTTGTAAGAGAAGCGTGTATGAAACATCAGTATTATTATTTGAAAAAAAAATTTAAAATATGCTTAGAAAGCAGAAAAAACAGTTGCCATCAAGAAGCTATTGCAAAGAAAATATTACTTAATTTTTTTTATCTAATATATAATTTAGAAATATTTCTTGTACCCCAAACTAAATGACTTTTGTAATTGTATTTGAGTATGGCTGTTACTGTAAATATACTGAAAGAATTTGGATTGATGGGGAGTTATTTTTTCTATCACTTGCCCTTATCACCAAATTTTGTCTTGAGGTTGAGGTGATCGTCAACTCCCACTCAACGTCATTACAGTAACTTGGTACTCTCTTTCTCTTTGTCATTCCTTACATATAGGTCTCATTTCTCTTATTGTTCTGTTTTCACCTTATTTTTTACTTTCAATCTAGTAGAAGAAGTATAAAGAATGCGTACAAGAGCACAGTTACAGTTAAGTAGATAAATGTTTATTGAGGGATGCAGAATTCAGGAGGATAAAACATTGCACAGTAAAAAAATAAACAATTCAATACTAAACAATTTTTTTAAACTGTTGAAATTTTTATGATTGAAACCTATTTATAGAAAAATACATGTGATGCATATTCTACAGCTTACGAAATACTGTAACAATAGATTAAATCTGTTGTGAACGAATAGAATTTAAATATATGTAAAATACTCAACAACTTTTATGTCGCATACTTTACTATGTCGCTTTTTTGGGACACATTTCTCGGACAATTTTCAATAAAGGGTGTGAGAGATAAAATGACATACTCATTAATAAAAGTAGCTGTTTTATACATATTGTATTCTTATCTACTATGAAAAGAGAGGAATACTCAGCAATGCAATATATGAAATATAACAGCTAAAACACGATAGCTTCTTGGGATATGTGTGTGTGTTTTCTTTTCCAATATAATCTCTCTTTTCTAGACAAAATATTTTTTTAATGCACACATTTATATCAATTTATTAGATTAGGCGGAAATAACCTTTCTATCGATATCCACATAACTACTGACATCATGATCGTGTCTAATTATGCCATATAATTATGGCATAAATAATACGATAAATATGGTATAAATATGGCGTGTCTATAATGCCATATTTGTACAGAAGTAAATAAACATTTGTAACAGTAATAACATATATTACACGCATATACTAAGAGAACTCTTTTATTATATTAGATACGAGAAAAACACTTAAACGTCTGTAGTTAAAGGCAGAAAAAATGCCAGATGCACTTTTATCATAAGAACCCCGTAAATATAAATGTCTGAAGGCAGTGGTGGCTCGTGGGTTATTGAAATGGGGGTTCAGATTTCGAAAATTAAGTATGCAGATTCGATGCACCTTACAAATTAAAATATATTTGCGTTTCCAGCAGTTAAAGGAAAACAATGCACGCGGCTGGAAGAAAACAAGTAATATTTTGTCTTACATTTCGTCTCCAAGATACGTTTTAGCAAAGGTGTTGTCTTGATTCTTTTTATTTCAATTTTTTCTCCAAGAATATTTTAAAATGTCATTGATTTATTTCCGAAACACTTCTTTTATTCCCATCTTAATTATTTACATTAGTTTTTGAAAAAATATTGTAGTGAAAAATGATAGAAATAAATAAAATAAAAAGGAAATAAAAATAAAAATTGATTTAACCGAACTTAACAAACCAAGGGAAAATACGGAAGAGATATCCAAAAAAGTGGTCCGTATGCCCATTGAAAATGCGCGAACGGGATGATATCAGCAGCGCCGTACTTCTTTTCAACTGTCTCCGCTTCTGTTCTCAGAGAGAGGTTCAGAAGGCAATTTTTCTCGTTCGCACGTGCGATTGATTAAAGACTGTGCTGTAGTAACCTATACTGCAATGCGTTAGCTATAATAAGAGTATTTAAGAATAGTGTGGGGGGTGAGAGAAAAATACCAGTTTTAAATTTACAAAAATCTAAAGGTGTACTTAATATTTTATTTAAGTTTAATTTGTTAATGTTCTTTTTCTTTAGTTTTTCCTTTGGGGCTTCACGTGCCCATGTGCTCAAAGGGAGGACTGTCTGAAAGTAAAAAAAAGCATTTATTCAGAATAAATTTGTTCAGGCAAAGCAAGCAAAAATAAAATTTAACCGTTATAATGTCAAAAATACAAAGCGAACAATTAAATTTCGTAAAAGCTTTACTAAAATACATGACACGTAGAATGGTTAACTTTTTATAATGAAGAATGATTTAACTATCAAAATATGCTTTAGGATTTTTAAATTGATTTTTACTTCCTATTTTAACTATTTCGTCGCTTTAAACTTTACGTGAGGCACTTGCGAAACAATAAAATAGTTACAGAAATCCCTAGATGATAGTATACAGTTACGTATTCTACAGAAGACAGTGATTATATTTGGTTATACATAATTAAATAAAAACACAACTGTTAAAGAAAGAGACTGCGTATGAGAACATAGAAAATTATTGTTTTCGACGCACATTTTTAAGGATTAAAAAAATCGGGAGTGACTCCAATCGACTTTCCGAAGAAATTTCATATTTACCAAGCGTTCCAATAAATTTCATTCAATTCAATCAGATCTAGGGCTCAGGCACTAGCGCACTTATTCGAGTGTATAGTCGCTATGTATAAGATTACATTTTGTAGCCCTGTAAAAAACTGTAGGGCAGACACTGGGTAAAATTTCTGCAGTATGTAAGACAACGGCCTACAGTATACATACCTAATTTGATTGTCAATTGAATTCACCATTTAGACACTAGCTCACTTTAAATCATTCGCGCCTTAAGAATTACTTTTTGCAACACATTGAACGAACTATTAGCTTTCCACACACCAAAATCTATGCGGGTCATGAGACCGTGACGTATTATATACATACCTAATTTGAGCTCAATCGAATACAGCACTATACTCCCCCTTCAATCATTCTTGTGCATATGATTCTTTTTTTTTGTTAGTTGCACGATACGTACATGTTTACTGTTAGTATTAATCCATGGTGAGTTTGGCGAAGGAGCATTATTAATTTTCAACAAATCAAACACAGCACTGGGCTACCAGTGAAAGTAGTTCCAGTGACGTCACGAAACTTCTGTCCACCGCAATGTGGCGCAGAGGTATCGCTTGTGATCTCCAATAAAAAGGACTGCGGTAAGTATTTTTTTTTCTCAGTTCTCTGCTCATTTTAGCCGTTCTGTTCTTTGGATTGATATCCACAACGTGTCGTTTCGTACTAAATCGATGATGCTCTACAACGCTGTTAGTCACTTTTTTCCCTATTCCGTCTCGTTTCGACATAGGGATGCTAACTCCATAGTTTTCCCACCAGGTGGCGCCGTAATTGCTTCCATTCAGAAGCGCATGGCTACTTCATTGTACCTAGACACCACTTTTATGAGTATAGCAGCAGCCGTTCCGAAGTTAGGAGGGCTAGCCAGGGACTTTATTGGACAAACTGCATATTAATAATGGCTTATAAAATATGTCCGCCTTAATGCATGCATCACTTATATAGCTTGTGAAATACACAAAAGAATTCCTAAACATTAGGCTTACTCTCAGAACTTGTAATAAAAGAATTTTAGAGGTGTTCATCAATTTAAATCACAGTAAATGTAACATGGTTTCTATGGATGCACGTAGCATTTGCAAATCTTTCCCAGAGACTCACAACATCACATAATTATACATTATGCTTTAAATGTGGTGATAGAAGTAAACACCTTGTCAGGCGGGTTTTCACTGTCAGGCGGGAAGAGTCACTGGTCTAAAATGAAATATTTAATCTTTTAAACACCGTTTTCTGTTAAGTGCTTTTTTTTTGTCATTAAAAGTAACATTAATATAATTTGCATTAAACACTTCAGAGAATTGCACCGGCACACACACACACAAAAAAGTTGTTTGTACATCGGATGCCATCTATCTACCGGCATGTATTTTGACCCGCTGAATCCGAATTTTAAGTCAGTTTAAGCCGTAGACCCTCGAGTATCGAGTAAATTGAAAAAAATAGCGTAAATTGGATAAATGGTAATTTAAAAAAAATATGAATCTAAACCAAGCATAATTCTTACTCAGAATTTAAACTGCAGTTTAAAATCTGAGAAAGTCGCTGTCCTTATTTTGTTTATACATCATTTTTAGAGATATTGCAATTTTTTGCATTTTCAGATTTTGTACTTATAGTTTAAGCATAAAAAAATACAATAAACGTATTTAATCATGTTTTATAGATTTTTTTCAATTTTTTTTAACTGTAACTTTTGCTATTTTCTCGTTTTTTTGCGAATTTTTTAGTCTTTTAGGAATTCTAAGCCAAATATATTTTAGTTTCGGATTAAACAAATCAAATTACATCTAAATCCTCTTTGATTTGGGTCAAAAATTTTTTTTTCATTAATACAATGACGATTTTTTGCTATTTTTAACATTTTTCAAGGTTTTTTTGTTTCAATTTTTTAAGAAATACATGCTGGTAGATAGGTGGCGTCCGATATACAAACGACATAAAGTCGAAATTTAGACATTAAACAAACTTTTTAAAATAATCTCCTTTTATTCGGACGAATATTTTCTCCTTTTTATGTAAAATCCGTAAACATTACATTCGAGAACAATTGAAACTTGCTTTTTACTTATTACAAATGATTCTGGGTAGGGGAAAAACTGTATAAAAATCATAGATAAAATTTTATTTTAAACAACCCACATAATACTTATTCCTGAGAACAAAGATAGGACTTTAACTTGCCTGAAGATCCCATTCTCACAGGGTGTATGGGGGATATGTTTTACAACGTCAGTCACGTTTTTCCCGAATGACATCGTTACATTTTCTTCAATGCTGATCGTTAAGCCATTTGTGCCCGGACTGTTTGCATCGGATTCTTAAATTTTTGCTGATGCCAGTAGTAAGAGATAAATTTCTGCCATCGACTGCGTGAAAAAGTGATACTTTTTTTTCAATGAAACATGCATTACATGTGAAAACCTCACGTCTCATACATTTTAAAAATGATGGAAATCGAAAAAATGTTATTTCATGTACATGATCCTGTATTTACAAAAATAATTTATTTGCCTGTAAGAAGTTTTGTATACCAATACAGCGGTTTTTTTTGTTTACATTAATGTATTCAAAAGTTTCCTAAAATAATTGCAAATAATTAGTTTCATTCACTGATAAAAAGCAATTATTTTTCATATGTGGTTCTCTGCGCGTATCCTAACAAACATAAAACTCATTTTACAGGCTCAGCATTCTTTTTTCTAAATTCATTCTAATAATACATAAAGTGAATGACTTATTATAATATAGATGTTACATATATATCTACATAAAATTAATAATTTAATTTTTTTTCACAAATTAACAAATTAAATCATTTGGTTGATTTTTGGTTGACAAAAAAATTGTATAACGTCGGATATCAAAATAGGTCATTTCAACTACATTATCAGTGTGCATGGTGAAAAAAATATCGAATTTGTAACATGATTTTAAGTGTGTTAGGCTGCGCGCAGTGAACCACGAATAGAAAATAATTTCTTTTAATCTGTTAAAATTCCTAATAAACTTTTAACTTAAGAAAAAGAAAAAAAGAACTTTCGAAGATATTAATGTAAGCAGCAAAGTCCATTTTATGAATGACAGTAAAAAATTGTTACATGTAAATAAACCATTTATATGAATATCATATACATGAAGGCAATTTTTTCGATTTTCTTCCCTTTTAAAGGGCACAAGACCCCACAAGAAGAGGAAAACTAAATAAGGTGTAAGTAATTTGGGGACTGACAGCGGAAATGCTGGTTAAAATATTTTGAAGCTCGCTCAATCTGCCTTCACATAGGATGGCGCCTGCAAATTGTTTCTCGTACTTTTGAGTTATTTTTTTTTGTTCTAGTATTGATTTTCTAATTTAGTATGGGGATAGTCAGAATGTTTTGAAGATTTGGTATTTTCACACAAGGAGGTCTTGAGATATCCATTTCGACATTTGAGTAAGATTTCAATTTTACTAGATATTTATTATCTGAAAAAAATCTTTATTGACGTTGTTTTATTTATAATGTTAAAAAGGAAATTTCGTTGTAAAATGTTTTGTAATCCATGTGTTTTACCAGTAGTAGTACTATTTTTCAGTTGTGTTATAGTTCAAAAAACAATAGATTTGTTTCATTTATTTTATGAAATTGAATCTCAGATTAATGAACTAAAATTGCTATGCCAAATATTCTTAGTGAAATACTATCTTTAGGTTGTGTATCATTATTGTAATTTTGCCTATTATTATTAAAGTTATTATTGTTCCTAAAGCGCACTCGATCAACCAAATATTTTAGTCTCTCGTCTGTTATTAAACACTGATTAGAATGTAGATAAATGCAATTAATTTAAGCAGCGCATTTAAATTGCTTTCAACATTTTCGAGAGGGCAGATTAAACTACGTTTAAAAATAACTTCAATTACGCTTAAAATTTTCTGTTACCGGGTGTATTAAATAAACAGAAATCTCCGGCACAGTTTAGTACTAGAGAACACTTAAATGTATGGTATAAAGCGAATGTTTTATGGAGCAGAAATGAAGCAAACACGCACTTGGAATTTTTCTTATTTAATTAAAAATCTCTTAAATGTAAACTTTAGAAATAAATTTGTAGCATTTACAAAGGAGTTCTTAATTTAACGATGCACTCAAAGATATTCCTTCATAAGACTGTAGACTACTATTTTCTCTCAAATGAGATGGTTTTAAATAAGCAGGTAATGTTAACGGAAAACGTAAAACAGACTCATCGAAAATGCACAAATTTTAACTGTAAACAGTTCCAGCAGGAAAGAACATTATTTATGTATATCATCAGTGAATGGTTCTTCATCAAATATTATAGAAAGGATAGTTATGATATGCTAATAGTAAACATACTCGGAGTTAGTCAATGGAGGTTGTCCATAAATAAACTTGAAATTTGCGAGCAGTCTGTTGCGAAACCTATGCAGCGGAATAGCACGAAAATGGGGGTAATGGCCGAATGAAATGATGGGAATTTTATCGAGGAAAAAAAAAAGCATTGTGTTTCAGAAATCACCCCTAGGTGGCGTATCATAGCTTTATTGAGAAAACATCAATAATCTACAAAAGTTTAGAAAAAATGGTCGGTATGATGTCCACCATTGTCTGCTACCATCTCGAAGCGTAAAATCGCATAATTGAATGTGATCCTCCACCATTTCAATGACGGCAGAATCATCAGCGGGCAGTTTCCTACAGCTTGGCCTCCTAAATTCTCCGACTCGAATCTTTGCGACTTTTGGCTGCGGGGATACCCCAAGGCCTTGATTTACCACAGCGATCCCATGACATCTGTCTCCGACCTTAAATAAAGCATGTGCGTAACATTCGCAAGTTCATGCTGCTTTCAACAGTCGAACATGCAATTTTACGCTTGGTAGCAGATGGTAGCAGATGGTCATCGAGCCTGTTTTGTAAACTTTTGTAGATTATTTATATGTTCTCAATAAAGGTATGATACGCCACCTAGGGGTGGATTTTGAAACTCTTTATTTATTTATTTATTTATTTATTTTTAATCTCGCCATAAAATTTCCATCATTTCAGTATGCCCTTATCCCATGTTCATACAATTCCGCTGCGTAGTTTCCTCGTTTTGTCTACAGACTTCTCGCACACGTCAAGTTTAATTATGGACACCTTGTATATATAGTTTAGTGAAATAATTCGAAATACGATCCGATTTTTATATTTGTTTTTTTCGTGTTTTCCAATGCATCTGACTGTTGTTCACTGAGAACGACGTTGCCTCATGTATACGTCTAGAGGCTTGCACCACCTTCGTATTCTATGTCGGGGTAAAATCGGCGTCACAATTTTGCAGAAAAGTCTATTATAAACTTTCATCAACAGGGATATTTTCCTTTTTAGAATGAAAATTAAAACACAAATTCTTACGAATTTTAGTAGAGGAATTATTAATTTACTTGCACAGTGTTAACTTTCGTATTTATTAGTTTTCGTATCATTCGTATTAGTCGTTATTACGTGATGTTTGAGGAAATAGAAACGTATTTTGGGAGAATTTTCACAAAATCTCAAAATCTAATAAAAATGTTTAAAAAATTGGACACCTATAGTTTATGTTGAGCAACCATCTATCATGTGACCCAATTTCATATCATTCGCTTTAGTCGTTATTACGTAATGCGGGAACAAAGATTCACTCAGTTTTAAACGATTTTCGCAAAATCTCGAAATCGGATCGATATTTTTTAATTAGATGCTTATAGTTTAAGGTGAGTGGCCACCTATCATTTCACCAGATATCATTTTTTCACCTTTGCAGTTATAACGTGATGTTCGAACACAAATTTACGCAGTTTGAAATGATTTTCGCAAAATCTCAAAATCTAATCAAGATTTTTTTTTTAATTCGAAGCCTATGTTTTAAGTTGAGTGGGCACATACCATGACACCCAATTTCATATCATTCGCTTCAGTCGTTTTTACGTGATGCTTATTTTAGTTATATATATAATGATAGAAATCTCCTCAGTAAATGATGTATTCCAGATGATTTATTTAAGACTAGAACGTTTTATCATCTATGTGTTGAACAAGACACTGTTACTCTTCCTCGTTGATATTTGTCTGTTCAAGTGCTCATACATTTTGTTCAATACTGTCAAAGTTTTTCTTCGTTCAAAGGGAAACATTTCAAATAATATTTATATTTCGCTTGCTTTTTTGAACGATTTTGTATTCTAACCTTGAAATAGTTTTTAATAATTCTTTCGATTTTCATATATTTGTAATTGTTCATATCTGTATAAATCTGTAAAAAGTATATGCAGATTTTTAAAGCTGAAATTTGAGGTCGCTCAAAATTTTTTTAAATTTCAAAAATCGTCAAAAATCGAATTTTTTTCTTTTTAATTTTTTTTCTCGTTACGGTATAATTTTATAGACCAAAAAAAAGTTTCTGAAAGTTTCAGTTCAAAATTTAAATTTTGAAAGGTCTCTCACAATTTTTTTAAAATTTATTAGTGCATTACTTAAGATTTTTTCGAGCGACCTTTTAATACTCAAATTAAACTTCGATACATTTTTTTTTCTTTTCTTTAGTAGAATAATCGATAAAAAAAACACTACGAGATGAACTAAAAATCAATAAAACCTGTTAAAATTTAAAATTTGGTTTCAGAACTAATAACAAATCTTATTAAAATATTGTTAAAATGTTGTAGTTGATTAAATGACATTATTAAATTAAAAAAATATGTTTGCTATATTGTGCTTGATTTTTAGTTCATCTCGTGGTGTATTTTATCGATTATTATACTAAATAAAAGAAAAAAAAGTATGGAATTTTAATTTGAATATTGAAAGGTCGCTCGAAAAAATCTAGAGTACAGAACTAATAAATTTAAAAAATTGTGAGCGAACTTTCAAAATCTAAATTTTGAACTGAAACTTTCAGAAACTTTTTTTTTGGTCTATAAAATTATACCGTAACGAGAAAAAAAATTAAAAAGGAAAAAGATTCGATTTCTGACGATTTTTGAGATTTAAAAAAAATTTGGAGCGACCTCTTTTTTTTTTTTTTTTTTGAGCTGTCCTTTGGAGGGGGCTCTTGAAACATCAAAAACTAACATTTTTTTCAGAGAATTTTAAAAAAAATATTCGTTTTTTTTGCGCGTCATCCTAATATATATACTACGCGCCAAGGCGGCCAGCTTCGCCGCCCCATACCCTACTGCTCTCTATACTCAGTGCAGTGTTGACTAAATTTCTGGACTCTTTCAACGATAATCATGTTTCGTTGTTTTAACAGTACAGTAAAACCCCTTTGCTGTAACGTCATTTGAAACAACGCTAAATCTCTCAATAACGATAAAATTTTACGGTCCCACGGATTTTCCGTAGAATATAATCTCTCTCCTTGATAAAACGTTGCATCCTTCTAGAACGATAATGTTATTGCGTCCCTTAAGTATCGTTGTGCCGAGATGTTGCTGTATTGGTCATTAAATTTATTTAGGTTAGAGTTGCTATACATTTTGTTTGTCATCATAAAAGCCGATGTTGAAACAGCAAATGGATAAAATGTGCTTTAGTCCAATGCATGGTGACATTTTTTAGATGGGCGATGAATTCGTAAAGTATTATAAATTAGATATTTTAAAGCTGCGAAAAAGTCCGAAAGATCTTGTATTTTTGTGCATGCATTATTGTTATTTGGTAATCTAGCTACTGCACGACATATGTTTGCTCCATTGGACGTCACTGAACAGTTAATTTGATTTTTTCCTATGCGTTATTGTTATTATACTAATGTTTACATCTAGCTTTTGCAGCTCGCAGATTGAAAATATCGTCTATTTTGGTACCGCATACGTTAGCGTATTATATAAGTAGATACACACACACGCATGCATTAATTTTTATTCATATTGTTAAAATATTGATTTATACTGAGAAATAATGATTTAAGCTCAATATAAAGTGTTAACCATTTTATGACTGTATGATTTTTAATTTTAAAATGTTAATTTATTTCTGTGTTTTTTATTAGCTACTACCAATCCTTTATTGCGAATATTATCTATTTACAGTATTTTTTTATTCAAGAGAATATATCAAAATTTTTCGTTTCAAAGTGTTGTATCAATTGCAGCTTTCCTCTCTTTACAAAATATTCAGAACAGTTAAAATACAGCATGCAGACACCATAAAACGGCATCTCGAGCCACAAATCATAAGCCCAATTTTGAATATTTTATGCATGTAAAAAATATCTTTCTTTCCACAAAAAAAAGATAATTAAAAAATATGCGCTACTTTAGAGTAGCGCAAACTAAAAATGACTTCAAAATACATTTTTTTTATAAGCATTTTGCATTACCCGATGCGATAAATTTATTTTAACAGATTATAAAATTTTAACTCACTGTCATTACATCACGATTCAATAAACCTCACTAATATTTTTTATAGTCTAGTAGATAAAGCTAATTAGTTTTGTAGTATGACACATAAAGCTTGAAACTGGAAAAAGAAAGACGCCCTTAAAGATGCTTACAAATTAGCAATTAATGTAAAAAGTGCCTCGCATATATCTCCCACGCTCTGAAAAGCACTGATAAAAATTTTTGCTTGAGTCATAATTAAAAGTGAAAAAAATTAAACAAAAAATGTAAATAACCTACTATAGAAAATGTGTATATCATAAACAAAAAATGCGTATATTTTAATATGGATTGGAAGAAGTTTTCTTTCAAAACGGCTAATTATTATTGTTTCTACTATAACAAATTAATTGATATTTTTGTAATTAAATATTCCCTATACACATTCAAATATATACCATAAATCCTAAATGTAAAGAAAATTATGATTTTATTTTACTTCATTTTTTATTTAATTACCAGTAAGTTTTTTTTATATTTTTTTACGCTGAATATAGTTAGGATACTTACTACACATGTACAAAAGATTCTAATTTTTATGAAGTACTACAATAAAAATTGCCTAACTTATGAGTAGTTTTACTAAGAACTCTTCTGCGAAGTAAATCAGTAGAGTAAATGAAATGCTATGTTTACTTCCTACAGAGAACACAAGATGACAAAACATTTTGTAAAGTAATTGTGAAACATTTTGTAATGAGCTCTGGCTATTAAAAAAAGAAAAGAAACCACTAGAAATCTGTATGGAATATTCGTTTCGGGTCAAATTAAAGAAAACACTCACATGTTTCGATGTTAAAAGTTAATGTACTCTCGTGTCATTCCACGTCAAATCAAACACAAAATTGGAAAAAGTTCGCAACGCCATTCCAGATTTTCCTCAAATAGGATAACCCCAAATCTCAAAATTGAATGTTAGTTATTAAGTTTTCTGTAAGTATTAAGTCTAGTTATTAAGTTAGTTATTTAGTTATTAAGTTTTCTGCAAGATACGCCATTTTTTCTCCAAATTTCTTAACTCTTTAAGGTGCAGTGATCCCGCTCTGGGAACACCGAACTCGTGACGTTTTGACTGCTGCCAGTCACGAAGAATAGATTGGATTTCTATAAAAATAGTTGCGGGTGACAGATCCACGAGAATTCTTTACTTTTTACCACGTCCTTTCCCGTAAAAAATGGTCGCGATTATTTTTAACAGCACTGGCATCTGCCGAAAAATGGAAAAATGCGAAGAACAGCTGGATGGGTTGCCCCATGCTTAAAAAAGGGCAGTCGTTGCCATCGCTCGACTTAACTACCAGCAAGATGGCGGACGATCGAAACGTTCATCGCGTGCCACAGATCTAGAGACCCTTTTTTGACACAGCTGGCTGTGCCGGGCACAGCCATCTGTCGTCAGCCCTTTGTTCAGCCTCCTGTCGTCAGCCCTTTGTCCTCATCCCTTTTTGAGCTGTCGCCCTTTTTTTAGCATTGGGAAAGGGTTGCGCCTCGAAGGGTTAAATAACTTCTTACCTGTAGAACTGATGAAATGATTGTTGAAATGAAAATTTATTTATAAGGGTAACTATTTAAGCTGATTCCAAAAATGCTATCAAACTTTGTGTATCTTCAATGGTTAATGCAAGAGCATTATATCTGCTGAAAACTACATGAATTTTTTTCGGTATGTTTGATCAAAAGCACACGTTTTAAATTTTATTATGTTGATAAGATGGTTTGCCAGTGCACACAAAAAAAAAATCATCTTGGGTTTGAGCTCAGAAGCTGAGCAAAAGAATTATTCAAGTTTCATGTGACATTTCCTATATTGGGTCTAGTAATATGTTGTAGAGAACGTGCCAGAGAAATGATTATGCAATAATACCTTGCCATGGAGCAAACTGACGGGCTGCAAACCTTTGCCAGTAAATATCCGTTTACGAACAATTTCCTGCTTCAGTTACAGCAATTGTTGTTTATAGAGTTCATTAGTTACTTTCACCGGGCTCCAAAAGTCTGTAATACAGTACAACTTTAATATCCCTCCAGACAATGGAAAACCTTATGTTCCGAAACCGGTCAGGGGCACGTAAGTTTGGCTGGTAAGTTTTGGAGCACCTGGTGTGTAACCTTGACATAGCCCCTTCCGACTGTCATTTATTCGGTCAATGAACAGTACCTTTTCTTCTGTACACTTCCCCACCGTAGACAAAGTACGAACATTCATTGATGACTTCATCGCATCAAAAGATGAATATTTCTGTGCTGTTGGTATCCGTGCGCTTCCTGACCGTTGGCGGCGGGTGTTGTAAAATAACGGAGATTACTTTGCCGATTAAAATAATTACTGCATATTCATGTCCTTGACACGTTCCTTAAAACTTATTACTAGACCCCAATATACGAAAAGTCACGTGAAAATTCATTAATTCTTTTTCTCCGCTTCTGAGCAGAAAGCTAAGATGAAAATTTTTTGGGAGATATAGTATGCAATTAAATATTCAAGCAACAAGTTTTCCTTCGTGCTTTAAGCGGTATCACTTTTAACATAATAATAATATTTGTACTTAATAAGGTGCCTGCCTACTTAAGTTTTTCTTTTATAGTTGAAAAATTGCCTACCTTATGTGCGTTACATTACAGCATATAGTTAATAACTGATGATATCATATGAAAATATGTATATTTAAAAATAGATTTATTTTTAGGCTCAAAACATGCATATAAATTGCTAGAAAATGGCACTTTTGAAAAACATCAAAACACAAATTTAAATATAGATAGTTTTACTCTGTAAATTTTACTTCGACGTTTAAAACCTCTTTGAGGGGATGAACAAATCGTATAACTTATACAATCGCATTTGAAAAGTTAGAGAAGTTAGCATTTTAAAGCTCAGAAAAATCCTGAAAACATTTTATTATTTATTACTTTAAAATAATAATAATAATTTGACAAGAGGTACATTCCCTAAATCATCTCCTTTAGAGTGCTGTACCAAAGTTTCATAACACTACAATAACAACTTTTTGAGTTGGGATGTTTGGCGATAAAACAAAATGTTAAAAATATCATTTTGAAAAAAAAGTTTAACTTATATTAAATTTAATTAGACTTTGCCTATATGAGATGTATCATATTAAAATTCCGGTAACTCAAGTTCGCATTAAGATAGCAGCAAAATTCATACTAATTTAGAAACCTAAAGCATTCAGTTTTAATAATAAGCCAAACAGAGAAAATTGTATTTATGTCCAAGTTCTGCATTTTAAGGCAGGCTTTTTAAAGCAATACAGACTAATTAAATAATCTTTTCATTTGATATTGATGCAACTATTCCTTTTAGCTTTGTTTTACGTATCTATCTATTAATCTCTTTATAAATAAAAGAATCAAAATATTGGATTAATTGCATGTAAATAATGCAAGCGTAAGATTAATTACATCTTTACTTTAACGTTAATTAAAATTTGTCAGGAGCACTCTTTCAGCAAATTCAATTTTTTATTTAATTAATAATTTTTTTTGTTAATTAAATAAAAAAATAAGTACGCTTTTTTTGCTTATTTGAACATAATTATTTTAAAAAATAAATCAACACAAATGCGATATTTCTATATTACTTTTGTTATTAATTATATGAAAATTGTGGGACTTAGTAGACTAGATTACACTTCAATTCCACTTAATTTTTTGAATATGTTACAGGATGATTTTACTGTAAGATTAGAAAGTGAACATATTAATCGCATATCTATGTTCTATATTTATAAATAAAAACTATAAATTACAGTAAATGTATGAAACTTGATAAAGTTTAATAACCTGAAAATGTTCATACAGTAATTTCACTGTTCATCAATAAGAGCATATAACTAATGCCATGCATTTACTGTAATTTAGATTTTTTTAAGCAAAAATTATCAAATAGATGTACAATTATTGATTTCTTTCCTTATTTTATAGAAACTACATATCCTGGAAATATTTAAGTGCAAATAGAGAGCAATGTAGTCTAATCGCACTCTCATTCTTCACGGTGAAAATTTGCTTGAATGAAAGTAGCATTTATTTTTAAAAATAACAATCTGTGAACAAGGAAATAATATTTTTTATCGATTTAAATTTTAAATTCTAATAAAACAACAAAGCTGAAGGAATGCGTCTAATTAATCCAAATTATAATTTGTATGAAATTAATTATAAATGTATATTATTCGAGTAGAAATAAATTATATGCTTGCATTATTTGCTAATATATTCAACTAATCCAATATTTTGATTCATAAATAGAAATGTGAAACAAAGTAAAGTTTGTATAATTTTAATAATCACACATAATAATATTTTTTATATTGTTAAAAGTAACATTACTTAACAAGCCTGAAGATTGGAAAACTTGTATCTGAATATTCAATTTGATTTATAATAGTCTGTAAAAGCTTCTTGAAAAAAAAAATTGATAAAAAAGTATTTGATAAAAGCAAACAATTAAAGTAAATATATCATTTTACTACTATACTTTTCCCCCTATCAATAAAAAAGGGATTTAAGAGTCTATAAATTTTTAAGAGGTATTATATAAACACTGAGAGTAGGTAGATCAGTAAAGCACTTGATTAAAAAAAAACAGATTTCTGGGGTTTAAGTCCAAGAACTCTGTCCACTCTATCGAAACTATTTGAGATACTAAAAAAAAAAAAAAAAAAAAAAACCTATGCAATGCAGGGATATTATTGCCTAAACAAACAACTCGATGCAATACAAATAATAATTATTAGTATTAGTAATATTTTCGTTTCTTTCTTCTGAAATAAATGAACAATGTATTAGATACATATGTATGCATTTAAAGACCATAATCAGTAGAATTGTTTTCCAAGAACCATTATTTTTTCTTTCGGATCAGTGATCATCATTAAACAATTCTTTTGTGATTATAGTATTTTAATTCCTAAACTTTAAAAGTATAAATTTATTTTATTGTTTTTTTACTTATATATTTTTTCTAAACAGGAATTTTATGAAGAACCTAAGAACCTAAGGTAGCCTGGTTCGTCCACTAGTTGGGGCTCTGCCATGGAACGAGTGCCGCAACTAATTTACGTCACAAGGGCAAACCTTAATTTTGACGCCACCTTAATTGGAACCACAACTGATTTTAGCGGCCCGCACAACACGGCGCCTTGGGCATACCTTAATTCTGGCGACCCCTTGACAGGATCCATAGCTGATTACGGAGCCCAACTCAGCTCGGTTTTTGCCGGTTTGCCCCCTTCTAGTTGCGGGACTGCATGGAACCAAAACCAAATTTTACATGCCCGAGGCACGTGACCTGCTAGTTCCTTACTTATCTGTGGCCCTGTGTGCTCGTTGTGTTCACGATAATATGTAGTTCTCTCTTCTATTATGATTCTTTCTTAAATTCTCTATTTCGAAAGCTTAATTCTTCTCACAATCTGCCCGTTACGAGGTCTAAATGTAATAAAAGCATATTAGCTTTGCATTATCGAGCATATTCAAGTACTTGATGGAAAGGGTAACACATTGCTTATGCATACCGGAATATGTTGCGAATATGTGAAAAAAATTGCAGTGAACTTTTTATTACATTAATTACATTAATTATTACATTAATTAATTAATTCAATAATAATAACAATAACAACAATAATAGTAACACGTTATTCACGCGTCATTACGACGGATATCTTAACTGATTTCTTTGCAGTTTTGTCCTTGATATGTTAAAGTTTGCTGTACTATACTATTATACCTTACTTTTGTAAAAACAACATCGCGTAATATGAAATGTTACGATTGATCCGTGTTATTTTTGACCACAGTCTTGCGCACTCGAGGTATGTCCATTTTTTAAACAAGAACTGAATTTTACTTTCCTGTATTTGAAAAATTATACGAATGCACTGAACATTAAAATAAGTGTGCACAAAGTGTTAATAGTAAACTTTACTTTTCCAATTTTACATCAGCTCATTTCTTTCCTTTACAATTTAGATGCAAATAACAAAAATTTTAAATGAATACAAACATAAAAATAGTTTTTTTAAACTGCATAAAGTGATAAATCTCAGCATTAAAAATTGTATTATTCATCTGGATTTATTTAGGGATAAATCTCTATCCTAGATTTGAAACTATCAGAATTTAAAAATCACAGAACTATTTTCTATTACATATATTTCTCGTATATCTGAAAATGACTTAAAATATTTAAAAGCAGTAAATACATCGGATACTGCATTTGGATTCACACTTGAGAATATTCTTTTGGTTGAAAAAAAATATTTACAGGAGAAGGATGTTTTTTAAAGAAATCATAAAATTTTATAAATAATGCCTTTCAAAATCAGAGCTATAAATCTGGAACCGAATGGTTTTATTGCTATAACACTGAAGAATTATTATTATATATTCGTTCTTGTAATGTTTAAAAGGGAAAAAATAACATTTTATTTGATGTAAAATCTAAAGATTTTGAGAAAAAGAAAAAAAAATGGTACATTTTTAAAAAGGCATTCAAGCACATTTCTCATTCATTGAAATGCTGGAAAAATATTCCAAGATATATTTGTTTTTTCAAAACCATGAATTGCTAAGGATATACGTAAAGATCTTAATATTTCATGAATATAGATAGCAGATAAATAATACATATTTTAGTGTTGAGTGAAAAAATAAATAATTTTATCATGCGCTATTTTGTGGTCTTTCCAAAATAAAAATGCTCAATCGTGAGTTGAAAAGTTAGGAAAGAAGTGTATTTGCATTTATTCTATAAAAAAAAAAATCAAAATATTGTTTTAATAATCCCAAAAGTGTTCTGTTTCCTTGAATTGATTGTCCATTTTTTTTTAAATTTATCTACTTAATATTCATTTTGAGGTGCCAATGATGTAGATTTTTCAGCTTAAGTTTGTGATTTGCATTACAAACCTTCTTTCTTTATTCATTCGTTTGATTGTCTGAGCCTAATGCTTCATTTATATCGAATTTAAAACATTTTTCTACGATCTTATTGAGCTGGTTAATGATTGTATTTAGAGAGATGATTTTGAAGGTGTGTTTTACAAATCAGAGGGTAGCAAAATGTAGTACACGACTCCTTAAGGGTTATGTAGCACATATACATATGCAGGGTGTCCCAAAAATAGCGCCCCAAACTCTGCAAATCCAGATTCTTCGTTCTAAGTACATAAAAATTGCCCAAAGGACCATAACTGTACGGCCCGTAGTTTTCAAGAAAAGAGCGAGAAAAAAAGCAGAAACGCCATTTCATGTGCACGAAAAGAGCCTTTATCAGAATCCTGAACATAGTTTACTTTGCATATGCTTTCATAAAATGTGATTAAAATGTCCACCGTGCATATCGAGGCTAGTATCTAGGTCAGTGTAATGACCAATTGCATACGTTGTATCAATCTGGTACGCACATAAATACGCACAGCATGAACGGGAGGGACTGAATCAATATTTGTTGTAATTAGAACACGATAAATCAACCCGATTCTTTCAAGCGTTTTCATTGAAAGAAATCCATAGGTATCAGATCTAACGATTGTAGCGGCCTTAACACCAAGTCCCGCATATGTAATCCGGTGTCCAATTTAATGTTTCTAATTGTTTTTCTTCGCACCGCATGTGACGTCTTATTTTGCTTTTTCTATTTTTCTCAAAAACTATGGATCGTACAGGTACAGTTCTTCGGGCACATTTTGTGTACTTCCAACGAGGAATCTGGCTGTGCAGAGTTTGGGACACCCTGTATTTCGGGGGCCCCCAAAATACTAACTCAGTCTTTTGTTCTTTAAACATTGATCGTAGACATATAGAATAAACTACAACGTTCTGTAAAAAAAAGTACAGAATTTTATGGTATCAGTTAATATTTTCAAGATATTAAATCTGAATAAATACAAAATTTTAAATTTTACACGGCCCCGTAAAAAATAAAAACTTACTTAATGAAATGCTCTTCATGCTCTAATTAGGTAATGTATAAAATTTCAGACTTTCATCATAGAGCTGCTCAGAGATATTTAAACAAAGTGGTAAGGAGCTATGCAATACCAGAAATAGCAGAAGTATTACGTATTTATGCAATCATTCGTTTTGTTTTGTTTCTTTAATTTGTGTAAAATCCCTGAAACCCGATGTTCCGATGTGATCTTTTTTCTCTTTGAGAGCCACTGAAAAGGGACTTCAGTTTCAAGTAAACATATATTTGTTTTCATATCTCTGAGCCTTTTTATAATGAAAGGCTGAAATCTTTTACATCAACTAAATGCGTAGTGGGCGAAATATTTCGAAGAATTCCTCATCTACAGTTGCAGACCTTTAATTTGTAATGTAAACTCTATACTTCTCCCTCCTAAGAAAATTTTTAGAACTTTGAATCTATATTTACGTTTTAATTGCATGTGTTCTAGTCAAAAACATTCGATTCATAAAGTGCAAGCTCGTTATGAAGAGAATATTGGTTATCCATGTTTCTTTTTCGCGCTTTTCTTTAAATCATCAAATGTATCCTTATTGTCTCATAATATTCCGATATAATAAAATAAGAAAAAAGAAAAAAAAGGAAAATTTCTTTAAACAAATGTTTACGTATTCGAAATATTCCCCATCTACAGTGGCAGACCTTTAATTAATTTTATAACCTTTATACTTCTTTCTGCCTAAGAAAATCCTCAGAACCTTGAATCTATATTTACTTTTTGCGTTGCATTTGTTCTAGTCAAAGATATTAGATTCATAAGGTGCAAGATCATAAAAAAGATAATATTCGTTATTCATGTGTTCCTTTTATTTTCGCTCTTTTCTTGCAATCATCAAATGTACGAAACAGCAAATGAACTAAAATGAAGACGATAGATGGCGCCTACATCACGGAAAATGTGGGATCTGTCGGCATGGCATCAAGTTAGCGCTTAATCTGGACAGACACGAAAAGCAGAAAACAACTCTGCTTTCTACCCATGTGGATTCCTGGCTTAACAATATTTTGGACTCCCTCGAATGCGGCTTCCAATGCATCGCAGGCATGATCAAATGGCACGGAGTTTTGCCACATTGGTTTCGTCAAATTGATTGCACTCTACGACAAATGTCTCATGTCGGTGGTGGCTACGTAGAAAGTGTGCAAGGTGTATAGTTTGTGATGGCATGCTGTGTTTTCTTTTGGCATAGATGTCTCTAGGGATGGGTGCGATACAATTTTTTGCGAGACGAGACACGCTTCTTTTCCTTCACGCTTCCAGCTCGAAAAGTTTCCAAGCGGGAAAAAAATCGAACGACGAAACTTACTTGCTGGCTGACGGAAAACTGATATACTATTTCACTATTTATGTAACACGTTGATCACGATCCTGTCGCACGATCAAGTTACCTCAAGAAATTTTTGACCAGCTCTTTCTCCTAATCTAAGCATTCCTAAATTTATTTTATTTATTTATTTATGTATTTTTGCTGCTGTTTTTGAAGTATTTTAAGAAGGGAGTTTATGAAGATAAGCTCCAACCAGATGGTCTGAAAATTTACTTGGCTCAAACTATGCAAGAAGTCATGTGAGATAACAAACATGAAAAAGGTACTTATCTACCAAACGACTGTTTTGTGGTGTGTGGCGTCTGACTATCGTTCACCATAAGTGTTTGTGCACCAGCTCAACTGGACGTCGAGAGTTGACGGGAGAATCAACTACAACGAAGTTCCGGATGCCTTCCAGTGTCCATGGTTCATCAGGATTTGAGCCGACTGCCACCTCAGTCTCATGTTCATGCAGTATGCAAATACTGTGAATTGTATCAGATGCATGCACATGCGGCACTCGATGTAGGATAACTATTGTCAGCTCCATTATTGCTGAGAAAACCACACAGTGGTAGCGTACAGCTACCACTATCTAGTCTACATTCCGGTCTGCACTGTCCAAGACATGTTATCGTGCTCGTGCGGAGTCGAGTGGAAGGTATAGTGAAATACCGCTGCAGAAGGTTACAATCCTTGAGATTGACAACATGGAGAGTTTCTTAAAAATTATTTTCAGAAACCATATTTCGTTTCATTTTTAATTTTAAAGCAAGAACTAAAACTTTTAATAGTTCAGATTTTTTTATTCGCACACAATTTATAACATCACACAATTTATAAATTGGTTATTCTATTTCTCGCAATACAGACACTTCCCTAAAAATCAAAACAAGCAAAAAAAAAGGGGGGGGAGCTCAATTTTTCTCAACTTGATGCAATAAAAGTGGTATTTTACCTTTCTTTTTTTATGCGCATCCGAGAAACAAAACTGTCTCACATAAAAGCTTCCTCTTCTCTACAATTTAAAAAATTACGTAACGCCGGTCTCTCAGTAAATCAGAGCTTTTCTCTTGACATTTACAGAGTATGTTTATAGGTTTTCCAATATAAAACACCATTTTTCTCTCTCCTCTGTGAAGGTTTTCTTTTTTCCGTTAAGTCATACGAAGCAAATCCTGTATATTCAGTGTAAATCATGATCACACGCAAGTTAAAATATGAAATCCATACGAATTTAAAATGATGTTTTAAAGCTTATAAATAGCCGTAGACTAATCGGATTATTCTGAATCGCATGTCTCCACTCTTAATGCAGTTCACGCTAGCGCACAGGTTTTACTTACGGCCTTGCAGAACATTTTAACAAACTGTCAAGTAACCTACGTTTGCTTGAGCAACAAGGCATAATGCATGTAAATAAACAAGGCATAATGCATGTAAATGAAAGAGATGAAATTTTAAGTATCAGAAACTGTATTAAAACGATTTTTATTAGACTTTTAATCCAAAAGGGGTTGCTATCGAATTAATTATAAATTTTTAAATTACATTTCAAAAACAATCTTCGCAAATTCGAAGCTGAGGTGCAGCTGGTAAGCCCATCAAAGAGAAGGGAAGTACTGCTGAAAAAACTTGCGAAAGGCCAGTAATGTCTGTTGATGCTTGTGCTGGAATTCTCCCCGAAGTCAGTGGAATCATTATCAAACAGAGGAAAAGGGGATCTGGCTGACGTCTACTGGAGTTGGTTTCGCCTCACTCAGACATTATTTTCATCAGAATCAGCATACTTTCTTCGTAACTTTGAAAATAAAATATTGGATCCATTGCCATCAATATTTCTGAAAATAGCAGCAAGAGTATTTAAAGGCAGCGTAATTTAGATTACACCGGTCAACAAAAGAAATTTTTTTTTTTGGGGGGGGGTTCTGTTCTCATGCTTAAATTCTGATTCTAGACCTTGAAAAACACTTACATTTTCATTTTTAGTTCTTAAAGTTTGCTTTTGTCTGATCTACGTCGATAAGTATATTTTAATTTATTTCATAAACGAAAGATGGCAGCACTTTGATTAACCCGAAAGTAAACTGTATTATTATTTGTAACTCTGTAGTAGTGCTTGTAGTATTATTTGTAGTATTATTTGTAATATTATTATTTGCTCAAACGAACATAAAAGAAATACAAAAAAATATTCACTTTTAGACATTAATTTCTTATTATTTTACATTTATATGTTATTGTTTATCACAAATCTTGAAAAGAAAAGATGTTTATATCCAGCAAAAACTTTTCTGTTCATAATTTAGAGTGGAATTATAAAAAAATATATATAAAAATCAGTGATTTTTGCCAAAAAATTGCTTTAATTTCTGCAAAAGCAAACTTTCATAAAAAATATTTTTCCCCCCTTAGTTTTGGCGTGGGAGAAACTAAAATTCAACATGTAGAAGTCAGACCCAAAAATCGTGTCGACCGGTGTTATTCATTATACAATTTTTTATATTGAGGTTTTTTTTTTTTTTTTCATTTTCAGAGCTAAATGTAAATAATAATGTAGTTTCTAATCGAAAACTTGCTCAGCTTTCATCGTAGAGAAATGTCTCAATTTGAGGAGGGAAATGTCACACCAAGAGTTAAAGAATGTCAGCATATCAATTGAGCAAATGAAAGTAATGATTTGTCTTATAATTTTCTAACTAAAAAAAAAAAAATTAAAAGATAGCTTGTGAAAAAGTTGAAATGCATATATAAAGACAAAAGAAACAAAACAAAAACCCATTGTGCTGAATAATGTATATCTAAACCGTCTTGTCTGCTAGGGGATCTATTTTAGTTTTGAGCGGAAGTGGCACTGTACACCGAGTAAAAAAAAAAAAAAAAAAAAAGTTATAAAAGCAACAGATTTCAATATTTTTAACTTTTTAACTTTTTATTACTTTACCATTTCATTAAAGAAATAGAAATGTTTAGATTACAAATCAAAGAGTATAAATAGCTGCTCTTGAGCCCAAAGTTTTTCACACTTACTCATTAAGGAAATTTTTCATCCTTAAATTAGAAACTGTTTTACAAGTTTATGGATTAGTAATTAACAGATAAATTAAGTATGGGTACGGGACTAAACAGTACAAACATTCTAAAAATTTTCTCTCGTACTACTTTTTCTTCTTTTTTTAAACATACATTTTCAAGCGATATTTTATCTTATTTCATTAAAATCTCTTATTAATTCCATGAAATTTCAAATTCCGCTTTAACATTCAAACCCCTCTAACGCTAGTCATTAGGATTAATTATCTAGTTAAATTATTCACAAATATCTAGAAAAAAAATTAAATGTTAAAATCAATAAAAAAATTCCTTCTTCTTGTGAGTTGATATTTTAATCAAAAATAACGTAAGTATTTTTCAACATAAGTAAAATTTTAAAATGTTCATACAAAAGTGCGAAAGATTATTTTAAAGAACATTTAATTTAGGTCTGAAATTTTATATGTGAACAAAGAAAAAGTATTCCGTCATGAAGACCTTTGCATTTTCTTTTATCTTGAATTAATGATAAGGAGATTTTTGGAAAATTAAAGTTAGAAAAGAAAACGATTCAAACATTTATTTTTTCTAAGAAATTTGCATTACTTTCTTTTTGAATTAGTGATTATTTTTCGAATGAATGTTAACAATAAGGGAATAAAAGAGGATTCGATTTTTGGAATTAAATTTAATACATATGCATATGTATATTGTTTTATTAAAAAAATGCATTTAAAGATCAGTCGTAGAAATGTACTTAATGGCTTTCCTTAAAAACAGCTCGGTTGAAAATACAAGTATTAAAATTTTAAAAATTTATAATCTGCGAACTTAGTAACTGCAGTCTCCAACACACTATCTGCAGCTCAGCTGTTTTTTCTATATATATATGTATCCTTATCAATTTTATATAAGGCTTGACTAGCTGAAAGACTGAAAAAAATTCACCAATTTCGGTCCGACAGTAAAAGGGAAGAAAATGGTAAAATGAAAAGCTTATGAAAGTTTTTATATCTCATTTAAAAAATAATAGAAGTACGTCTGGCATTAATAAATGGAAAAGAATTTAATTTTCTAGATTTTGGTTAAGAAAGCAGTTACATGTCCTTCAAACGTTGCTTCACGTTGAGAGCTCTAAAACGAAACTTCCGGGAATAAACGCTTCCAAATACTACATTTTGTCAATTTTCTAATGAATTAAAAAATGAGTTGAAAATATTTACGAATACAAAATTGGTAAAAGAATAGTTAAATCTTTCAGTTTACTATATTAATATAGAGGACTAGCTGAAGTACCCGCCCTCGACGGGTTAGTGAATGCAAATTTCCAAAAAGCAAGAACTGTCATCAGCATTGTAGGAGTACATAGAATGGATGTAGTATGTTGCCAAAGTAAAGAAAGCGAAGTTATAATTTTTATGTATTGTTAAAATATTACAGGTTAGAGAGTAACTAAATAATATCATTTCATTCGCTTTAGTCGCAATTATGTGATGCGCGAACGAATATTTACGTATATTTAAATAATTTTCGCAAAATCTCAAAATTTAATCAAAATTTTTGAAAAGTTGGAAGCCTAGAATTTAAATTGAGTGACAACCTATCATGTCACCCAAATTCGTTTCATTCCCTGCAGTCTTTATTTCGTGATGCTGGAACAAATTTTCAGCATTTTAAAACGATTTTCGCAAAAACTCAAAATGTAATCAAAATATTTTTAAAATTCAACGCTTATAAATTAAGTTAGCAACTACCTATCATATCACTAAATTTCGTATCATTCGTATTAGTCGTTATTACATGATGTTTGAAGAAATATAAACGTATTTGAGAGAATTTTAATAAAATCTCAAAATCTAATAAAAATGTTTAAAAAATTGGACTCCTATAGTTTATGTTGAGCAACCATCTATCGTGTGACCCAATTTCATATCATTCGCTTTAGTCGTTACTACGTAATGCGGGAACAAAGATTCACTCAGTTTTAAACGATTTTCACAAAATCTCGAAATCTGATCGATTTTTTTTAAAATTAGATGCTTATAGTTTAAGGTGAGTGACCACTTATCATTTCACCAAATATCATTTTTTCACCTTTGCAGCTATTACGTGATGTGCGAACACAAATTTACGCAGTTTGAAAGGATTTTCGCAAAATCTCAAAATCCAATCAAGAATTTTTTTAAAATTTGACGCCTATGTTTTAATTTGAGTGACCACCTATCGTGACACCCAATTTCATATCATTCGCTTCAGTCGTTTTTACGTGATGCTTGAACCCAAATTTACGCAGTTTGAAAGGATTTTCGCAAAATCTCAAAATCCAATCAAGATTTTTTTAAAGTTCGACGCCTATTTTTTAAGTTGAGTGACCACCTATCATGACACCCAATTTCATATCATTCGCTTCAGTCGTTTTAACGTGATGCTTAAACAAAAAAAGCGTCACGGACAGAATGACAGAATGACAGACCGACAAACTTTTTTTTGAGGGTCGCATCGGAATCCCGGGTGCTTGAAACGGAGAGAAATTGCAAAATTTTTGAATTCCAAGAAATGTACAAACAAAAGTCTAATTTTATTTATATAGATTTTCTTAAATTACTCTAAGTCTGCTTGTTAAACGTAGGAACATACAGAATGTGACGTAATCCATAGCCCGTGACGATTCTTTCGCCATTTCAACCATTTTATGTTTGTTATATCTCTCTCTGTTAGGGATCTCTGACTGAGAAAGGCAATCTTTTAGGATCGTTTACCTGCAGGCAACTTGTACAATTTATTTTAAAAAACACTTAAACTTTTTCTCGTTTACCTGTCTCTCAATATTTAAATAATGAATAGAAAATTGTCACTTACTACCTTTTATCTTGCTATTAACTCCTGATCGGAATAAAATTTAAGCTTTGTCTTATGCAGTAAGTATAGTTACAATAATACAAAGAAAAAGTTAATTAACAATAATTAAAAAATCATTGGCATTATTTGCTTCAGCCTCATTCTAAAGAGAACGCTCCAAACAAGGGCTCCGGTGCACAAGCTATAACTTCAGAGAAGAAGAAGATTCACCCGGAAAAGCCGCAATGCCCAACAACAAACTCCAAGAGGCCCTAGGATTTGATCAACTAGAAATCCAACAAGGGAATATCGAAGATAAGAGACAACGTACTGGTCTTCTAAAGATAATGAGCAATCTAAAAGAAATATTTTTTAACAAACAACAGAGATCTACTATTTGCTGCAGAAAATAAAATAGAGATTATCGCAGATAAAATTACGAAGGTAATAGATCAAACATCACCAGCATTCCCAGTAATCTCACCCTCTAAACTGGCTATCCGACCAACCTAATCATAATCAGTTAGGAACCCTTCTCTAGAAAAAAAAAAGTGTTGGTAATGAAGTCAAAATCTATATTTAGATATTACAGCAAATATCGAACACGCACCAACAAACCTTAGGAAAGGAGATATTGTGATCAATGACCATTAGGTCAACAAGATCGAGACAATTTGTAATTTAGTGATATGGAGATCATCAGTCACTTGAATCAAAGACCAACTCTGATAAGAATCGCCAAAAAATCCTGTTGGCCCCTGAAAGCAGGTCGAGAAAACAGAAAAGGATATCTTAAACATTTCAGATTATGAATTCGAACAGGGCATTACATTTACACTTGAAAAGAACTTTACTGCTCAGAAGAACCAAGATTAACTAAATAGCATTCGCATTGTCCCACCCAAAACGGAGGAATGTCAGAACGTTATTTCATCTAATTTCTAAATTCATTCAACGAAACGGATATAGGGCGTCTCCTTATGGGCTACTTGAGCTTCCTCATCAAAAAGCACATCTCAGTGACACGCTGCATTCACTGCCCAGAAATAGGACACTATTCCATTGGATGTCTGGAAAAGAGCAAATCGCCAAAGTGCTCTCAACAAGATTCAACCACCTTTACATGTTAAAGCTCTCTGAAAAAGAAAAAAAAAACTTGAAACACTTACATCCTGCATATGACAAACAGTGCCAATCATACAGTAAAACACATTCAAGGTTCCACATATTGATATACAACATACTAATACCGCAACGTGCAATACAGCAATTTATCTTTTAAAAAACAATTAGACAATAGCTTTACTTCAAGATATTCATTTAAAAAATAACTGACTTGTAATCAACAATTTCTCATTATGCGCATCTGAAAAAAGCCAAGCAATCATTCTAATCGTAGAGAAAATCAGATAAACTTTCTCTCAAAGGAAGAAGCATATTTCAGTCTGCATATTTAATGGTAAAAAAAAACAAAAAAAACATTTAGTTCAAAGTACAAAACACCATCCTGGTCTCTATTGAAGTATAATGAATATAAACTATTGCAATTGGATTTAAAGTTTTTTGCATACTATTGAAAAATCACTGAGAAGCAGCCAAAACATTAGCTGTTATAGCTAAAATCCACCTAACTAAAAATACGTTTTATTACAAATAGTTAGTAAAAACAAGCTTTTAGTACGTTGATATGGTAAAAACAAGCTTTGGTAGTTTGAGAATTTTTCTCGCCTTTTTTACTTCTGTTTTAAGGAATATTCATTATTTATATTTTAAAAAATATTTGAGCGTCAAAATGAAATTTATCTTTCACAGATGCTGTTTGAAATCTCTTTGTTTAAATTAGATTTTTTTAATGCAATGAAATTTGGTCAGCAATGAATGCAGGAAATAATTTATTAATACACTTTCACGAAGAAATAAAAAATAATAGTTTTTCTAAAGGTTTTTCTCTCCTTATTCATTTAAAGGTTTATCTCCTTATTCATGAATTATTCCATCATTTAAATGAATAATACGCTTGCAATATATGCTTGCTCTCTTTATTCATTTAAATGATGGAAAAAACAAAATAATAAAAATAAATAAATAATTCTTAAGCCCCTGTGTTCTAGTATTTTCGATCAATTAAAGTTAATCCCCCCCCCCTCTCACGTGTTTTTAGTTTTTACAAAATTATATTGTTGCAAACTGCAACTTTACAATATTTTTTTCATTCCTCAAACAACAGTTTTTTATTTTTATTTAACCCAAAGGAACATTAATTAATTGTTCTTGTGCTAACAGACTACATCTTAAAAACAAATATAATGCTAAATGTAGGTGGAATATGGCGATATTACACCGTTTAGGGTAAGATCGATATACTTCCAGTATATTAATCAATGAAGATGTAACTTAGTTTTTCAAATATTAATCATTTAAATGTATCTTTAGAACCGGGACGCACTGTAAACTAAGATACTCTCCCTTTCCTAAAGATTGATACTTCATTGCAGTTCAATCGTCATTTTAGAGGAGGTATGTTCAGTGTAGCAATTACTTTCTCAGATAGATATTATACGTAGATTTGATATTGCAATCCGGCACCAATTTCATTCTGGTCGGATTGGCCACATCAAAAATGATTTCTCTTTCGTTCCAAAATTAACTGTATGAATGATGTTTAGGAGAGAGTATCATAAAGTTTATGAAATATAAGACTAGATCTAGGTTATTACATTATATTATATATAGAAAAATGATAGTATAATCAGAATCAAAAATGTATTTGTAATCAAAGCAAAACAATGCATATCAATGAAATAATATTTGCGTTGATATATACTATATAATTATCTACTTATATTTAATTTTAAATATTTAATGTATAATTATTTTTGTAATAATATTTAGTATATTTGTTTAACTTCATTTTGAATAGACTTCAGTAATAACACCAATGAAAGTTATTTTGTAACTTGCATTGTATTACGTAAGTTTCTTATGTTATCTAAATCTAACTTAATGAACTGAGTTCACATGATGCAATTTCGACAGGCTATGCAGTCTTATAATAATTAAGACAGTTATCATAGATATGTTTAATAAATGCCCCATTATCACAATATCGAGAAATTTCAATAAACTTTCTTTAAATAATAATTTTGGATATATCCGTTACAAAAAAAATTGATGTGGACAACACATGACTTCCTTATACGACTATTAAAACAAAAATATTTTCGGCCCACTAAATCTAAACTTATTTTGTTTTAAAGAGATAAAATACTGCAGTAATAGTAAGGTTTAGCGATTTCTAGTCAAATATTTCCGAAATCGCCAAGCTGGGCTCAATTTGAAAGATTTCCTTCTCACACTTAATGTGGCGATATTTCACCAAAAGCCGACAAACTTGAGATAGTTTGCGAAATTTTGGGGCTAGCCAATGTAGTCATTGACCACAGACTTCCAATGAATTGAATGTATCCATACACCTTAATGTATTTTAAGTAATTTGGCTGACCTTGTAAATAAATTACCCAGTCGATTGCAATCAAAAAGAGATGCATAGTTAGATGTTACAATACTTCTAAATACAAAATTTCAAAATTCTAGGTGTAAGAGTTTTTAGAGTTATGCAAAATACGAAATACTGTTTGGCACCAAATTTGCGATATTTTGGCAAAACTCGCCAAGGTCGACGACAAATAGCGAGATTTTGGGCATGGACTAAACCTTGACTGTCTACAGATGTAATGTATGGAAGATGTCCATAGACATCAATGTATTAGAATTCTTTTGACTGGTCCTGTAAATAAAATCTCCAGTAGATTGGAACCAAAAATCGAGATTCAGAATTAGATGTAACAAAAATCTTTTATATGAAATTTCAACATTCTACGACTAATAGTTTTTGAGATTTGAGAGTTAAACACGCGAACACCAAGCATCGTTAAGCTTGACGACTCTTGGAACAAAACACAAGGAAGTAAAAATCAAATTTGTTTAAAAAAAAGAATCGTAGGAAACAAATAGTGCTAATCGTGTCATATGACGACTTCCAAGTGAATTGCAAATGTAGCCAGCAGCTGTAAAGGCCCTTTCAGATTCTACACAAGTCGGTTTAATTGTCGACAAATTGTCATGAATATAATCATGAATAAGTATTGTCCTCGAACTCCAACGTTTTCATATGTAGTCTTATACTTTTTAGCACTTTCCGGAAACGATCACAGGATCCGGTAGATGTCTAATGATGCCGGATCCGCCTGATTACCGGATTCCAATCCCTAAAGTAGATATTAATAGAACCAAGCGTTATTTTTCTTATCAGATCTGCGCTGATCATCAGATCAGTTCCTGGTTCCATTATGCATTTCCTGCAGTATTCCTTTTCATACATCTCGTCATATTTCTGGTATTCAATGAAGTTCACTTGTTAGAGAAAATTAGCATGAGATAATGTTGCCGGACATTTTAAATCTGCGAAAAGTATCCAGACACATGCGCTTACACCAAATTTAATTGCTGCATATTTTATACTCAGAATTATTTCGCAGTTAACAAGTTAATAAAAAACATAACTATGAAACTTGAAATTTAATATTGAAAAAAATATATCGGAATATTTTTTGAGCTGCCGTGAACACTTTAAGCTCCGATAATTGGCATAGAATTACCAATATTCTGCAGACCATGACTAGCACAATCATCATGAAATTTTAGATAAATCATGAAATACCAACTTTTCCCTTTACGCTTTTATTACTTCAATACTTGGATTCTTAAAATGTTTCTGGAAATAATTATTAACTATTTTAAAAATACACACTAATAACATATTGTCTATAGAATATCTTTCAGCATTCTATTATCAATGACACCTACCCATTATTTATAAAAATTTTGAACATGCAAATAATGAGGAAGACCTTGCGTGAGCGTGATTCTTAAGAAATTGCATGTGTTTTTACGCAGTATTAGAGTCATGCAGTTAGTTGACAAGAATAACATAAAAGCGGTTTTTCTAATTTGAAGTATCAGAAACATGGCAACAAAAACTTATGGCCATAGTTCAAAATGAGCTTATGCGTCAGGTATTCTCGTGATAAAGACATGTTTAAAATAAAAGTTATTTAAATTAGCGGTAGGTTTTCAGAATGAAAAATGATATTTCAATGACTCAAATGGCAATCAAAATTATTATAATAAAGAAAATTACGAAAATCGTCTTGCTTCAGTAATGGTGTAAGAAATAGAAACCTTCATTTTGGAAAATCTTAAAACTCTGCGGAAAATTAATTTCCTATTTTTAAACGTCAATTTGAATATTTAAATGCGGTATTAAGCAAATTGTGATGGAAATATTGATGTTAAGAACTTCCTGAGAGCTTTTAATAAGAGAGGATGTGCTTTTGTTTTATAATAAATGATATTTATCATGAAATATACTTGATTTATAAGATTTTTAATTATATTTGATGACGTTTATTAAAATTCCTGTTTTGAAACGTGCTTTATCCACTTAAAATTCATTTTCCATTTATATGTAAATTCTTTTTCAAATTAAGATATCGGTGATACAAATTAATAATTCTTATTTTTGTCGCACAGAACTTCCTTTAGCGGCATTTTATTTGAAATAAAAATAAGGCTAAATGCTTTTGATTAATTGGCCATATACAGGTTTAATATAATAGTAACAATCTTTAAGACAAAGCAATTTCAAATACGATGCTCATGGCTAAGTACGATACTGAGAATCGAGAAATTACGTGGCATTCATTTTTATTCACATTTATTTAGAAAGAATAGTAAATTTTGTGAAAGAAAATAAATTGAAGTGGCAGTATTTTTCACAGGAAGAAAATTTTATTCTGTCAAATAAAGCTCTTTATATTTTGCCAGTACTATTCTTGCAAGCAAAATTCTAGGAAGAATAAAAATTTCCATAAAAATTTCTACAACCTTATCGAATTAACCATTAAGCGCCAAAGCTCCCATTACGGGAACATCTATTATATATTTTTTTTTCCTTAAAATATTTTAACGCAATTTACGAAATACACATTTTATATAAACATTTACACAATAGGGTGTGTTGTATATTTTTATCGGAACAATATATTTTAATTTAATGTTTTTTTCTAGTTTTTAAAAAAGTGAAATTTTGTCTTTATGACTGCCTTATTTAAAACTAAAAAATGAATAAAATAAATGGTCACTTAAATGTTTCAAGTAGAATGCATATTTAAAACCAACATCTTGAAGAACAACATTCTTAAAATCCTGCATGAATAGATTCCTATAAAGGAATGTTATGAACGCTTATATTTCTTGTTCCCACAGCGGGAGCTTTGGCGCCCTCCCACTAGTTAGCATTTCCAGTTACTCTGTATTGGGTTCCTGGTCATTCTGGTATTCCTGGTAATGAGATGGCGGATTCTCTTGCCAGGTTGGGCTCTGGCTCTTTTTTTGTTGGACCTGAGTCGGTTCTCGGTACCTCGAGTAAATGTTACAGGGATACTGTGTTTAGCCACTTTAGAAAGCTTCAGTATTCCAGCTGGCTTAAGTGTAATGGCCAGAGGCAGGTCAAAGAGATCAAGCTTGGATTTCCTGGTGTTAGATGCAAGGAACTTCTGTATCTCAACAGGTCCAATCTCCGTAGGGCTATTGGCCTGTTAACTGGGCACTGTTGCCTTAAAAGGCATCTTAACATAATGAAGTTTGTCGATGATCCCACTTGTCGGGGTTGTCTTCTTAAGGAGGAAACTGCTTTACACATCCTCTGTGAGTGTGAGTACTTCTCTGATTATAGGTTTGAGCATCTTGGGCGCCATGTCATTGTGCCCAGGAGCTTCACAAAATGTCTGTTGTATCTATGCTGATGTTCGCATCTGCTGCTGGGCTCTTTTCGTAGGGCCTTTTCCATATTGCTTGGAGATGATACAATAGGCCCATGGTCACGGTCCTGGCCCTTTTTGGGCCTCCTCTCCAAGTCATAAGCCTTAATTCATTTCCAGATTGATTTCGCTACCGTTCAACAATAAAGAAATGTTTGGCACTTCGCAGACTGGTTATTTCGTACATTATAGTATCAACAACAAAAATAATTACTTTATATATACAGTTTTGAGCAGCATCTGCGTAAAAAAAGGAATTGCTGTATCCAAAATGGAGAAAGATATTTATCCCCATAACCCGCCAAAGCTCCCGCTACGGGAACATGCTATATTTCCTAAATGCTTTAAGTTAAAAAAAAATTTCAACTGTTCTATAATAGAGGCATGCAATGTATGTAAAAAATGTTTATACATTTATAAATTTCTATCTGATTCTCATAGCGGCGTTTAATGGGTTAATTATGACCTTGCAGATATTGTTTTAAAACCAAACACTTTGAATTTTAAAACTAACTGTATATTTTAGGGAATTTCATTTCATGTAACATTTTTCGTATATCTTCAATGATCTATAAAAAAATAAATAAATATAGATAGATTGATATATGTAAAACGCATGCCAAATGCAATGTTTACAAAACACTTTCAAGCACGAATATTTTAGTTTGAGTGTATTCAGTTGTATAGCCAGTTATTCGTGTAGATCGTATGCAGTGTAAACAGCGGACATTTTGGATCTTGCTGTCAAGTCTGAGCCATCTATAGGAAATTAATAATAATCTCCACCCCCAAAGTATTAGTTAGCACAGTGTGCTATCGTGAAACAGGCCCTGGGCTCGACAACAGTTCTGGGCAAGGTTGATTCAGCCTTTCATCTCTTGAGTTGGTCGATAAACCAGCATATAATGTAGGGCATCAAATCTACTTTCACTAACACAACTTAAAGCAAAACCTCGATATCATGCCATATAGAATGAACGACCAAAGTACTAAACAAGCACTCTCTGCAACATCTAATCACTTCAAAATATACATAATATATTAGCAGGTAATAATTATCTAATGGATTTCTCATCATTAAAGTTTTAGTAAAATAGGAAATTGCTACTAATTATGCGTTTGATTCAGAGCAGTAAATTTTCACATCCTGTTATGAATTATTTAGTTAAATCATTAATGAATGTAAATGCGTAGTGAAGCAGTACTTACTTAAAAATTTTCTCGTAATATTTTAAAATTCATTTAGAGCGAAAACAAAGTAAATAAAAATCTGCTTAATAATTGTAGCTTACAGATTTTTTCTCATAAAAGTATGTTTTAGGAACTTGCTTTATCTTAAAAACAAACATGTTCTTGTTTTATACATTTTTTAATATTTTCTTTTATTGTTTTATTGTTTAAGTGATACTGCTTGTTTACTCATGTTATCTCGGTGTCAACTGCATTTCCACGAAACTAAAAGATATAGTAAACATTTAAAATAATTGTAAATGTTATTAATAGTAAGCGTTTTCTAGTATAACTAGTTTAGTAGGCTAATAACTCCTCTAATTTAGAAACACGCAAAATAACTAAAAACAAATGATACATTTTCATGCATACAGCACACACATATAAGCGTACGTAAAGCCATTCGAATATATGTACTTTAGATACGTATAATCACGGAAAGGAATTACGTTTTATTAAACTTTAATTCCTTTCCGTGCCAATTTAATTTAATATTTATTCAAAATGTTAAATATTTTATTATGCCAACAGTACATACGATCTTGCTTTTTGCATAAATAAGCTCCGTATAAAGTTTATTTTTGTTTGATTATATTCCTCTAGTTAGTTTCACTTGTTAAAGTACTTGCAAAATGATAAATACATACTAAGCATTTTTAATAGAAGTTTCTACTGTTCAGAATACATATCGATTGATTTTTAAATTTGTATGTGCTAGGCGTACATTTCGTAACAATGTCTTTACCCTTACCATATCACAATAGGCATACATTCCTAAAATAATATTCCATGAAATCATTCAGCAGCTTGTTACTTACGCAAACACATATTTGGCTAAATTACTGTTTTGCTATATCCTTGTCCAGATAAAATCAATATGTTACAAATTTGCACGTTACAACTTCGCTTATATTATTTCAGTTTTCGGAAATGCTTCTCCTTAATGTGAAACTGGTGTTTACGTAAGAAGATTGTCAGTAGTTCCCTTTCATCAATAACACGAATTTGTTTTGCTGGCGAAGGTCGTTAGAAGTGCTTCTCCGAATTTCCTTTTTAGTTTTAATATGAACATTGAGAGATATCAGCGGGTCAACCCTGACGTTAGAATGTTTATTTTACTTGATAATAAGTTTATATGCTGATTTTGATAATTGTTTGTTTATTCTGCACTTACCAAGAACAGTTCTCGAGAAATGATAAACTATGTTTCTTTTCGAAGAATTCAAAAATAATACTTCTAACCTGTTTTTCGTTCGAAAAGTAATCTTCGGCGCAATGGATTTATAAGATACTTGTCTAGCGCACGTTCTGCGAACAGAATAATAGCTACCTTCTTATACAAAGAATAGAAAAATAACACCAATTTTTAAAGATTTCAAAAAGAACAAAAGCTTCCTGGATTCAATACCAAATCACTGAAAATCCGAGCAGGTATAATGCTTTTATAATAATACTAGCTGAAGTATCCGTCGTTGACGGGTTAGTACTGAATGCAAATTTCTGAAAGCAAGAACTTTCGTCAGCATTGTAGGAGTACACAGAATGGATGTAATATGTTGCCAAAGTAAAGAAAGCGAAATTATAAGTTTTATGTATTGTTAAAATATTACAGGTTAGAGAGTAACTAAGTAATATCATATCCTTCGCTTTAGTCGTAATTATGGGATACGCGAACGAATATTTACACATATTGAAATAATTTTCGAAAAATCTCAAAATCTAATCCACATTTTTGAAAAATTGGAAGCCTAGAATTTAAGTTGAGTGAGAACCTATCATGTCACTCAATTTCGTTTAATTCCCTGCAGTCTTTATTTCGTGATGCTGGAAAAAAAATTTTAGCATTTTTAAACGATTTTCACAAAATCTCAAAATGTAATCAAAATATTTTTAAAATTCAACACCTATAAATTAAGATTAGCAACTACCTATCATATCACCAAATTTCGTATTAGTCGTTATTACGCGATGCTTGAAGAAATATAACCACATTTTGGGAGAATTTTCACAAAATCTTAAAATCTAATAAAAATGTTTAAAAAATTGGACACCTATACTTTATGTTGTGCAACAACCTATCATGTGACCCAATTTCATATCATTCGCTTTTGTCGTTATTACGTAATGCGTGAACAAAAATTCACTCAGTTTGAAACGATTTTCGCAAAATCCCAGAATCTGATCAGTTTTTTTAGATGCTTATAGTTTAAGGTGACCGCCTATCATTTCACCAAATACCATTTTTTCACCTCTGCAGTTATTACGTGATGTGAGAACACAAATTTACGCAGTTAGAAACAATTTTCGCAAAATCTAATCAAGGCTTTTTTTTAATTCGACCCCTATGTTTTAAGTTGAGTGACCACCTATCATGACAGCCAATTTCATATCATTCGCTTCGGTCGTTTTTACGCGATGCTTAAACAAAAAAAGCGTCACGGACAGAATGACAGAATGACAGACAGACAAACTTTTTTTTGAGGGTCGCATCGGATTCCCAGCTGCTTGAAACGGATAGAAATCGCAAAATTTTTGAATTCCAAGAAATGTACAGGCAAAAGTTTAATTTTATTTATATAGATGACAGTTTTGTCTACTTAATTTTTGAGAATAAAAATGTGAGTTTTGGTGTTTTGCATTTCATGCACTCCCTCTCACATGATACAGTTTGAGAAACGTTCGGTAAGACATCAGCGGTAGTTCTCTTTGTCGGAATAAGGAAAAGAAAGAAGTCCCTCGCTAAAGCGACTAAGACTGTAGATTATATTTTATGGGTCATCCTGTAAAGAAAGGAAGACACGGTTGTACAAAAAGCTAAATTCAAGGAGATATAAAAAACTGCACTTACCTTAAAAGTTTTTTCTAAACAATCGTGTTTTATCTTTAATCAATACTTCTTATATCGTTTCATACTCTACGCGTGTCGTATAATATTGCAGAAATTTGCACTTTTTTTCCTGTTGGGAAAGGGGTGGAGCTTTCCATCCAAAGCAAATGATTTTGTAAGAGGATTTTGAATTGGTGATTCTTCAATGTAATCAACACACGCGAATATAGCATATTGAAGGAAAGGTTTTGATTTAAAAAGTGTTATTTTATCCCGTTTGTGTAAAACGTGCAAAAGGTTAAGCATCATACTTGAAATTTCACTTATATCAATAACATATATGTAGCCAGGGGGTAAATTGGGGGGCTGTTGCCCTTCCTGAAAATTTCTTTGCCCTCCTCCCTTGAAAAGTTTTACTCTACTCACAAATTTCCAAAATAGACCGAAAAGTAATAACAAAGGAAAATTAAAAATTTGAAAAAAATTTGAAAAAAAAAGTACAAAATAAATTTGAAAAATATTAAACATTTTTATAAGTTCTTAGATCCTAAAATACCACCACCTAAGTATGTACGACAGAGCGTTCATTTTCAATATTAAACGAAGTTTTAAAACCCGAATGAGAGAATATCGATGCTACCTGGCAGAAAAGAAGATATTGCCTTACTTGCATTTAACCAAGATATTGTTTGAAATTTCAGTCTAGAGCATTTTGTTGAACGGATTGTCAACGTACGCAAGCGTGGTCTGGATTGTTACTATAGTGCATCATATTTTCATTATTCCTGGTGTTAAAAAATAGAGAAAAACAATAAATTAAGTATTGGTTGTTTAGTACTTTTTCACTTGTGAAGTATCAAATAGATGATTTAGATAAGTGTGAGTATCTTCAGGAATTTGGTTTAAAGAAAAAAAATCAATTAAAAAAAATAAGAATGAGGAAAAATAATGTGCGACATTATTGCACATTACTTTTACCGGAGCGGTAACTAAAGGGTAGTTTAATGTAGTTAACAAAACAAAAAGTTATAAAATTAAATGTTAATTTATTAAACGGAAAACGAAATTCAATTAAAAATACCGCAAAATACCGAAAAGCGACCCCCGAATGTTCAATTAAAATCGCGATCTATGGGGACGGATAAACGGTAAAAATCGGGAAAATATACCGTTCAAGCGCCCCCTACCTTCAAGTGAAGTTAGATTCATACTGTCCGTTTCGTACCGCTAAGACGCCGTGATGACGTCACTCAGCGAAGCAGAGCAGATAACACTGTCCTGACGTCACACTTCACTGGCATATCACGTGATTTCATTGATGTCACCTATTATATCACAATAAACTTTTTTACTAACACAGGGAACGGCATTTTTTACAAAGAGGGTGTGCGTGGGAATCGAACTCACGACCGTACGCTTAGCTGCTGCAAAGGGGGCTTTTGTTCGGCATTTTAAGAGAAAGCGAAATGTACGAGAAAATCAAGGGGGCGCTTTTGTCGTATTTCGCGGTATATAGTAGTTGCAAAAAGTCCTAAATACACTCAATGTTTTGCCTAATTTTTGTGGTTGACTGGACGTTTCTGTAGGAAACTACCGTAATATCTTAGCCATGGTTAGTGATTTCTGTAAAAGTGAGTTTTTGTGGAACAATGATTCACTAACATTTCAGCCCATGTTCGAAAGTGATTATTAACAGCTATTTGAAGAAGAAGTTTTCGACACCACATTGATATGTGATTTTGAATCGTTGTTGCATGCCCTACCTCCCATTAATGTTTGTCCCCATCATTATGGAGCGCAATGTATATATATATAATATATTTTTCTTTCTTCACACTTTAACACTTTGAAGTCTAAGCTTTCTTGACCACATATCTTCCTGTGGAATGAGGGGTTTATGAGGAGTTGTTTAAGAGAAACGTTCCCTCGGCCGCTCACATGACGTATAGTGTACAAAAGGTATTTGAGAAAAACTGACGGACAACTGGAATACACAAAAAAGCTGCACTTTATTGTAGGTATCTTCACAAAACAGTTATGAAAGAAACAAGTTCAGTTACGCACCGCACATTGCTTCATAAAAAATAACACCAGGAACCTATCTAATTGTTCCGGCCACACGGCATGCCGGAGATCCATAAAAAAAGCACACAACCTCCTCTGACGGAGAGCAATCGAGAAGTGTAGTCAAATCTTCCTACAAAACTGCCAGCCCTCTACAGGTTGGCGAGTAAAATATGAGCACTCATAAGCCACTACCCCACGTGACAACCACCGTCCGGTAGGCGTAAACAATATAAAAATTTGAAACAAACGGATTAAATGATTTATGCCAAGACAGAAGTGCCAGAATTTGGCGGATGCCAATACGTAAGGCTACAACCCCGTGTGAAAACACCGACGGAAGACCGGGAGGCGCTAAGAACTAACACAGCATATGCTAAAGCGAAATTAATTTAGAAGGGAAACCCCGAAAAATCCCAGACATAGCGTCGCGCAAAAGGAAAGAATATTTTATCGAGCCGAAAAAACAAAGTGGAGAGAGATTAATACGGAAAACGAAATTTTGATTTAGAAAGACGAAACATAGGAACATTATTTTAAGACGCGAAAAATATGTGAACTTCGTCACATATATCTCTCCACAGCCCAACAAAAAAATTTTGACGCCAGAAAATTTTTTTTAAAACAAAGAACTTTAACCCTTGAATTAAACAGAAAGCCTAACATGCAGCGCTTATGAGGGCTCATCACAAAAATACAATACCAAATAACATAACAAATTATAAAATACATCACAAAATACCATTTGCAAAAATATCAACAATATTCTGCTACAAATAAAACAATATAAAACGATTCAATTATCCATTACATATCAAAATTACATATGTGCAGAAACTAAAGAAAAATAACCTTGAATATTCAAAATAATATATGTACGTATGACGTCATAAATGCTAGATCTCTTTATAAAAACAACTTTGCAGAAAACATTGCAGATAACATTGCAGATAACATTGCAGATAGCTTTGCAGATAACATTGCAGATAACTTTGCACGTGCAAAAAATTTACTTTCGAAGTCCTTTGCATTATCAACGTCCATGCAAAATAAGAAATGAAAGTTTCTCAATATTATTAACAAATCTCAAATATACTTAGTGCACTTAATCAGGTTTAAATTTTAAAATAAAGTTCAAAGATGAAGCTTCTAATTAAATGAATGTCAAAGAAGATTCTAATAAAAGTCATGACATAATTTAAATAAATCAAGTCAAAATGATTGCAATCAAATACCTGAAATGTGTCCAATGCAATTTAGTTGCAGTACAGGTATTGCTATCAACTTTCAAAACAAACTCTCTCTTTTTTCTTAAAGTTTGTTTATTTATTAATATATTTTTTTAATATCAAACACAATTTACTTCATGAAAAACATAATAAGAACTTTCAATGAAGAAAAATATCAAAACATATATAAATATTTTTCTTTTTTTTTAAACATGAGCTTCAAAACAAATTAAGATTTTTGTGACCAAAAACAGGAAATTTTCAAACAGACGAAACATGAACATAAACAATATTTGCAAAAAAAATGGTAAACACAAAAGAAAAATGTATGTTTGTGTGTGTAAAGAAGGTGCAGGTTAGAAAAACCCATTAAATTGTGTAGAAAAGAAAAAGAAAAGTCAATTGTGCTGACACAGCGACAAAAGACGGATGCATGACAAGGTTGACAATGCATCAAAAGTTAATCTTGTTACCAAAAAAACGCGAGCGTAACAAGTATCCTATGGGGACACGGGCGAGGCATGCACAAGGCATTCAAGTTCCGACAGGGGGGGAAAAAGAATGTCAAGTAGCACCTATATGTGTAGCAAAACATGGAGACCAAAGTGACAGTGTGAGAAAGTGTAAGTTAAAACTTACAAAAGTGCAAAAAGCACATGTGAACAGAAGCTAAATCTCTTCTCAACAACGGAGCGAATGGGACTTGTAAATTTGGAACGACTTAGCTTCAAGGAAAATTACAAAAAGGGACCGCCAATAAGAAAAAAACAAAGCATGACACCAACAAAAGAAATGATTCCCAACAACCATTAGCTCACCTACAGAAAACTATTGTTCCTCTTTTTTTTTTTAATATTAACAACAACTTGATTAACTAAGTTTCATGAAAAAGAGATACATATCATACAGTATACTGAAGTGTACATCTTTAAAAATACTGGACCAGCCAGATACAAACAAGATATTATACAACAGTGTACAAAGCAAGGAAGTGTCTGTGGGCACCTTCACAAACACGCCATTACTAAAACGAAAACATGCATCTACTTTCTAGGTCTTAAATTATACTGATTATGTGAAGTTGTAGGTAGATTAAAATTATCTGTAACACCATTATGGTAGTGAAAAAAGTTTCATTTGAAATTTCCAACAGTGGATCAGTACTATTTGAATTTTTTGTAACTAAAAAGCTGATGATTATTACTATGTAAAGAAAGATATATGTGAAGATATATGTTCCTATGTAAAGACAGAGGAACCCTTACTTAAAATTTCATTATAAATGACAGACAACTCAGGATCAGCATTTTGCTCTCTGAAAAAAGTTTCATTTGAAATTTCCAACAGTGGATCAGTACTATTTGAATTTTTTGTAACTAAAAAGTTGAAGATTATTACTATGTAAAGAAAGATATTCAGAACGTGGAGGAGCTAAAATTAATCTATCAATATGTACTCTCTGAGGTTCGAGATGGGGAGCTTGCAAACGTCTAATAGAGAAAGAAACAGGTGAGTGTTTTTCAGTGATCACATAAGGACCTGTGAATTTAGGTTTAAATTTATCCAAAGACTTTTTATAAACAATGTCATTTACATTTAAATCTCTGAGCCTAGCATGTTGTGAGTGTCTCTGAAAGCGAATCGTTTCTGAAGAAATAATGTTTTGATAAGCCCTCTTATAAATAGAGTCTAATTCTTGCATTAATTTATAAGTGTGTATGTCATTAAGATTTGGCGGAGTTGTCTCAAAGTTAAATGTGTCAAAAATAAGTGATAATTCTCTGCCAAAATGTAATAAATTGGGTGTAAAACCAGTAGTTGAATGTGTTGAACCATTATACAAAGATTTGTGAATTAAAATTGCATGTTCGAAGTTGTGGCCATCAAGTAATAAAGAATTTACAGAGTATTTAATGGAAGTATTTATGCGTTCAGCAATCGAATTACATTGTGGATGACCAGCCGAAGAATGATTAATTTTAATACCAAGTTTGTCATGAAAATGATTATAAATTGAGGCAACAAACTGTGGCCCTAAATCTGACAAAATCACTGCAGGACGGCCAAAAGTTGTAAAATATTTAAAAAGAGCCTCGACTATTACATTAGCAGACGTAGAAGTAAGAGGCACAAGCTCCATATGGCGAGAGAAATGATCAGTGATTGTTAGAACAGTACGACCATTACTGAAAGGACCAACAAGGTCAATAGCAATAGTATGTCCTGGATAAGTTGGTGTGTATGTTTGTTGTAAAGGAGCAGGTCGAGTAGGATGATGTTTCACCTGTAAACATACAGTACAAGAGGCAACAAAATTGACAGTATCAGTATAAATACCTTTCCAAAAATACTTCCTTGTTAGAAATTCGTAAGTCTTTTTTAAACCATAATGTGACAGATGAGAAATTGTTAAAGCTTTTGCTTTTAACGAATGTGGAACAACAATTACATGATGATAAGTTTGATTATGAACATTATACTTTTCACACATCAATAACATAGTTTCTGGATGAATAAAAAAGGCAGGATGAGTTGCAGAGGAACCCTTACTTAAAATTTCATTATAAATGACAGACAACTCAGGATCAGCATTTTGCTCTCTGAAAAAAGTTTCATTTGAAATTTCCAACAGTGGATCAGTTCTATTTGAATTTTTTGTAACTAAAAAGTTCACATATTCATTATTTTTAGGAACATTATCAACAATTGGTATAACACCTTTATCATAAATTAACTGAGGATTACTGTCAAGAGTTTCAGTATTATTTTCAAAGTTGTCCCTAGATAAATAGTCAGCAAGTACATTCTTAGATCCAGCAATGTGCTGAAAACTAAATGAATATTCTGACAACTCAAGTAACCACCTTGTGATTATGCCAGCTGGGTTGGTAGTCTTTTTATATTTTTTCAAAGGAGCACTATCAGAAAGAATTATAAAATGTCTATTATACAAATAATATTTAAAGGCATTAACAGATTTATATATAGCCATTAGTTCCAACTTAAGAGCAGGATACTTTTGCTCAGCTTTATTTAACGATTTGGAAAAATAAGCAACTGGAAGTAGTTTATTACCATACATTTGTAAAAGACAAGCACTTATAGAAATGTTGGAAGCATCAGTATTTAAATAAAAATTCTTATTCCAGTCAGGAAGTCTTACCATAGGTTCAGAGAAAAATATTTGTTGCATCTTTTGAAAATTTTGTTCATGTGTAGAAGTCCAAACAAATTTAGCTTTAGGAGTAGTTAATTGAATCAAAGGTTGAGATAACTCAGAAAATGCAGGAATTAAGTGTTTGTAAAAAGTTGCCAAACCAATAAAGCGTTTTAATTGTTTTTTTGTTGTAGGAGTTAGAAAAGAAACAACTTTTGCAATGTTACATTGAATAGGCTTGATAAAATGATTTTCAATATGAAAACCCAAATAGTTTGTTGATGTTTTATGAAAAGAACATTTAGTAGGAGCAAGTGTCAAATTATATTTACATAAAACTTTTAAAACTTTTTCAAGTTTATGTACAGTGTCTTCAAAAGAATGTGATCCTATAATAAGATCATCCTGATATGCGAAAATTCCATCTGAGTTAACCTCGTCTAGTAAAAGATCCATAAGAGCCTGAAAAGTTGAGGCAGCGGATTTCAAACCGAAAACCATTCTTTTATATTTAAATGAGCCAAACTGAGAAGTGAAAGTTAATTTATCTTGTAAATCTTTTGGTAAATCTATTTGATGATAAGCCTGTTGTAAATCTAAACTGGTGAAAAATTTATATGTTGATAGATTAGCAATAATTGTCTGAATTTTAGGTAAAGGATATGATGAACCTTGTATGACAGAATTTAACATACGCAAATCAAGGGCTAACCTATACTTCTGTTTGCCAGAAGAGTCAGGCTTTTTCTTTACTAAAATTACAGGACATGCCCATTCAGAACAGTTACGTTCAATTATACCTGCATTCAGTAATTGGTCTATTTGCTCTTTAGCTTCACTTTGAAGAGCCTGAGGAATTGGAAATGGCAATGTTTTTATTGGAAAATCATTAGTAAAGTTCAACACAGGAAAAACTCTGTCAGTGTGTCCTAAAGTAGACATATCTTTTGAAAAAGCAGCAAAATTGCTTAGTAATAAATTACTTAATTTACTTTGTTCATTACATTCTAAATGTGCTAAGTCAAAATCAGATGAAGTTAATTGCTGTTTTCTTTTATTAAGCACTTCTGATGAAGGCTGTATTAAATTACACATTTGAAAATTCTCAGAATCATCGGTTAGGTCTCTTTCTTTAACTTCATCAATATCATAAATATTACCAATCTTGGTATTCTTATTTGAATGAATTTTCTGTTCAGATACATTATGAATAAATATAGAAAATTTTTGAGAGCACTTGTTACCATTTTTGTTTTGATTAAAGTGTTCATTTAAATAACAAGCCTCATAAGAAATGTAATTTTCAGCATCATTTGGTGAAAAAAGAAAATATTCAGTGCTAGACTTATTATCACAACAGACCTGAGCATAAATATGCTCATCCGATTCTAAAATGACCTTTTGACATAGATAAACAGAATTGTCATTTACTTTAATTGAATTAGGACCTTTTTCATTATTATCAGTTGCACACACATGCATATTGCTAGAGTCTTTATTATTTAGAAAATATACCTTTAAATCATTAACCATAAGACAAGAATTTTTCATATCAATTGAAATATTGTTTTCTCTTAAAAAAGGAAAACCCAAAATACCATCAAAATGTTCATTAACTGGAATGTCAACAATATAGAAGCAGTGGTGAAAAAACATTGATTTAATTTTAAAGGTTAATTTAATACAAGCAGAGAATTTTATTTTTGAATTAATTGTAGATATAGTGACTGAAGAAGCCAGGTGTTTGTAATTGATTTTAGATTTAATTTCATTAAAAACATCCCTTGTAAGCATAGAACTACCAGTGTCAATCAAGAATTTAAGTTTTTGTTTATTCACCTCTCTTCAATTATTGGTAATAAATTACAATCATTGTTCACATTTGCAATAAAATATTCATTTCGTTTTTCATCTTCAAAAAAATTATCAGTCTGTACATATTTAGATTCAGCAATGGTAACAGGTACAATAGTCTGAGTCGAACAAGAACGAATTCTACGCTCATTAGACACTTTTGGTAAATTTTTAGACAAAATTGGGAAATTGTCTGGTGTATGTATGAAAGAACGAGATGTGTTCCCACCAGTCAAATCACACCTCGAAATTAGTTTAAATTACAGTCATTAGAAAAATTTCTTCCTGAATTTCGGAAGTTGGGTCGACGACCAAAATTATTATTTTGTGGAGTATTGTGCAAAACTTTAAATTTTCTACACTGGCGTGCAGAATGATGTCTGCCGGAGCACAATTGGCAGATAATACTACTTTGACCTCTATTTCTGTCATAATTTTGAAAAACTGTATTTCTGTTTTTAAACTGTGTATTATGAGGTCTACGTTGTCTGAAAGAATTCCGTTGCTCAGAAGCAGAAGCATTACGATTGGTGTCAGCAGAACCAGAAGTAGAATTTTTAAAAGTCAAATCATTAATTTTTGAAGCTAATTCTTCAATTTTTTTAGAAATAGCAAACACTGGGGCTTTTTGTTGATTAGCCAAAACAAGTGATTCAGATTGTGCAATATTTTGTAATTGCTGGGCACGCACAACAGCTTTAGAATAGTCAGTTATGTTATCCTCCAAAATTTTAACTCTAATGTTAGATGGCAAAGCCGACATCAATTTAACATGTTTAATATCATCAAGAGCTTGAGAATCTTTAATTTTATATACCTTAGAAACCAAAACATTTAATCGATGAACAAAAGCAGTTACAGAGTTAAAATCTTCAAATTTCAAATTATTAAGCTCGGTTACTGGAGCTAGAATTTCATTATTACAAAAATATTTTTCAAATTCTAATTTAATTACATCAAAATCTCTCGCTTTATTTGCAACCTCATTTTCAATAAAAAACTGTAATGCTGGACCAATTAGTTTAGTCTTGAAATACAAAATAGTTTTTTCTTCTGACCATTTGTTTAAAGATGCTAAGTCTTCCAATATACCAAAGAAATGTTTTAATTCTACGGCATTACCATCAAATGCTGGAATATTAACAGAAAAATCAGAAATTTTAGACATTCTACAATAATAAAAATAAATGACTTATCTACAAAAATGTCATAAAACACACAAAACGCAAAAATTATCCTCTTATGAATGAAAATCAAAACATTTATCCTTGTGACACACATAAAAGTTCCGAATCCATTATAAAAACACACATAATTCTGAACACCACACTCGTCTTTCGGTTTCCGCTAGAGTTGACTCAGAAGTATCGGCGAAATACAGGAAACATAGGAACAACAAACACTGGTAGCTGAAAAACACAGGGCGGCGAAACCAGAAGCGCGAGGCGAAACCAGAAGAGCATCGTAACACCGGAACGGTCACTACGTAAAATGTAGACACAGAGAACCATACAAGTCTATGACTTTCGATTTCGTCATACACACCGCTGGCTAGAAGGCACAGGTATCAGCAAATTCTTTTCGGTCGCACAACGCTGGGTAATCAAAAAATCCTCTCATCCCTCGGAAAAATCCCAGAATGTTCACAGCACAAGGAGCAGTTACTGAATCACCGCAGGGAGACATCAAAATTCCGATGACATGGAGACGGGAGAGTCCGCAGAAAATTTGTTTTGCTTAAGAAGGAACAGTTTTTTTTTTTTTTTTGCACATTCATACTTGGGCAAAAGGAAACTCCGACAGCCGGTGATGTGCCGGAAACAACTACTCGTGAAAACGAGAAACAAGTTCAATTACGCACCGCACATTGCTTCATAAAAAATAACACCAGGAACCTATCTAATTGTTCCGGCCACACGGCATGCCGGAGATCCATAAAAAAAGAACACAACCTCCTCTGACGGAGAGCAATCGAGAAGTGTAGTCAAATCTTCCAACAAAACTGCCAGCCCTCTACAGGTTGGCGAGTAAAATATGAGCACTCATAAGCCACTACCCCACGTGACAACCACCGTCCGGTAGGCGTAAACAATATAAAAACTTGAAACAAACGGATTAAATGATTAATGCCAAGACAGAAGTGCCAGAATTTGGCGGATGCCAATACGTAAGGCTACAACCCCGTGTGAAAACACCGACGGAAGACCGGGAGGCGCTAAGAACTAACACAGCATATGCTAAAGCGAAATTAATTTAGAAGGGAAACCCCGAAAAATCCCAGACATAGCGTCGCGCAAAAGGAAAGAATATTTTATCGAGCCGAAAAAACAAAGTGGAGAGAGATTAATACGGAAAACGAAATTTTGATTTAGAAAGACGAAACATAGGAACATTATTTTAAGACGCGAAAAATATGTGAACTTCGTCACAGGGTTTGGTGCATTTAATGATTTAGAAAAAATACTTGCAAGATATATATTTTCTCATTTTTTGCATTTTGGACTTCAAAGAGTCTTTATTCGGAAAGATTTAAATTTACGAAGAATCAATATTTAACTATAAATAGTTGAAAAAGCATGCTAAAGTTTAAAAAAAAATCACATATTAAAAATCATTTTTAACAAAAAAGTTTTGCAGACTTACATAATAGAAACTTACTTTGCTAACGCGGAAATACCTCTAAGAAGGTAAATAACATCATTTAATAAAATTTGCTTTGGCTAGCGAACTATGGATACGGGATTTTCAAAAAGTAACTCTTAATTCTAGATTGTTTCATATACTTAATCCTGTTTGGTTCTGCTATCTATATGGTTTCTAAGAACTAAAAGGTTCACACATAACTAAAGAGAGACTATAACAAAACGTACAAAGTCGGTACTTTCTTAGATCAAAGAGTAGAAAGTAGATCCCGAGAGACTTTGGGCTTAGTTCGCTTCACCGAAAACGGTGACCCGAAAGACTTTGGGCTTAGTTCGCTTCACCGAAAACGGTGACCCGAAAGACTCTCGGGCCTAGTTCGCTTCACCGAAAACGGTGACCCGAAAGACTTTGGGCTTAGTTCGCTTCACCGAAAACGGTGACCCGAAAGACTTTGGGCTTAGTTCGCTTCACCGAAAACGGTGACCCGAAAGACTTTGGGCTTAGTTCGCTTCACCGAAAACGGTGACCTGAAAGACTCTCGGGCCTAGTTCGCTTCACCGAAAACGGTGACCCGAAAGACTCTCGGGCCTAGTTCGCTTCACCGAAAATGCAAACCCGAGAGACTCTCCTGTCAGGTCCGCTTCAACGGAAATGGCAACCCGAGTGACTCTCGGGCTAGGTCCGCTTCAACGAAAATGGCAACCCGAGTGAATCTCGGGCTACGTCCGTTTCACCAATAATGACAACCAGAGTGACTCTCAGGATTAGTTCGCTTCACCGAAAATGGGAACCCGAGTGACTTGCGGGATTAGTTCGTTTCATCGAAAACGACAACCTTAGAGAATTTATTTCTCTGGTTGCCGTTTTCCTTAAATTGTAATCATTCTTCATGATACATGGAAATTATTGCCTTGTTTCCTGTATCTTTGGCAGTAAGAAAATTGATGCTTTTGAAAGGCAAGCAAGATAATATTAACCCGTCAAAGACGAGTACTTAAAGCTGTATTAAAAAGAAAATGGAATTTGAAGGTATAGTTGCAAAAAGCAATGAAAATAGAATTTAAAAGAAATCTAAAAATTTATAGAAAAGACGAATTAAATAGCAATCATGTAAAAGGAATAAAAATATTTCATAAAATTCAGACAAATATGCATTTGCTCTGAGTAAAGGGATAAAAGTTAGAATCCAATTTGATATAAAACCGAATAAATTTTCCATAAACGAAGTTTTAATCCAGGTGGGAATTTAATTTCAGTCATTCCACGGGCTATTTGTTGTTTATCATCGAAGTTACCATAACTGATACTACAGGTGAGCTTTTATTTATTTGCTAAAACAATCAACAAACCGTAAAAGTTTGAACATAACAGCGTGTGACGAAGACATACGTTGTTATAAAATATTATACTTGCATTAATAATTAAATATGATGTTTCACATTTAAATAGAAATGTATTGAAATAACATGAGTTTATGTACGTATTTATTTATTTCTTCTACAGAAAGCTTTTCATATTTAACACAAGGAAAATTTCAATTATTATTATTATTTTCAGCCAAATTGAACAGAAAGTATAACACAGGGTAATTCTGTTGAGATGTCGTTGCGTCAGAGCTGGAAATTGAAATATTTTTGGATATAGTCACTTGTTGGAGCTGAGCTGTGGAACTTTGAGCCCTTGGACTTTGCTGAGCCCTTTGAATGACACTTAAGAGCAACATACGAACAAAAACCTGAAAGAAAATGTAATAAAAATAATTAAATGAACCTTGATTTTATATAGCAATGTTAAAATGTTATTGTTGGGTCATATATCATTCAAAAATACTATATTGTTACAAAATTGTAATATTGTTTTACCGCATTAATGTGCATTGCTGGAAAGAAAGTTGTTAAAGTGGTGAAAGCTACCGTTCCTTTTGCAGTGCCCAGGGCTGGTTTTTCAGCAGGACAATGCCAGACCACATACGGCTCGTGTTGCTCTAAACTGGCTGCAAGCTTGTCAAACTCTTCCTTGGCCTGCCAGATCGCCAGATCTCTTTCCCATCGAGCATGTCTGGGATATGATGGGAAGGCGATTGCATCTGGCACGGACTGTTGATGACCTCGTTCGACAATTGGAGCGAATTTGGTAGGAAATACCGCAGGAGACCATCCGGGAGCTTTATCGGTCTATGCCACGCCGTGTGGCAGCTTGTATCCAGGCTAGCGGCGGGCCAACACCTTATTGAACTTGTTACTGTAACTCTGAAATAAATTATTCAATTGTTCTGAAATTTTAATTATTTACTATTCTGTACATTGTCTTCCTATCCACCAATTTTCGTCTCAATCGGACCCCTACTTCTTGGTGCGTCGATTTATTTGTTATAGAGTGTATATATATAAGATACATGTACACTGGCTTCGAAAAGTTAAGGTACAACGATTTTTGGCGTCTAATTTGCAAATGAATGAATGTAGAAACAGCAAATTCGAAGGAAATGTGCTCTAAATAGTTATTAATTGAATGCGATCTATATATATATTTAAACGCAAAAACGACTTACAACAAAAAAATACAATTACAACAATACTGGTGGCCCATTCTTGGAGAAAGCAGTACATCGCAGTTTAATGCTGTAAAATGTCGTAGGAACATAATAAATAGAGTTCTAGTAAGGAATGTGCACACCCCAATTTGAATACATTTGACTGCCTAACATAACTGCCATTTTTTTTAACGGTAAGCTTCGAAAAACATCTTGTACTTCAACTTTTAGAGGGCAGCGTGCTTAAATATTTCTGTAGCGCTGCAATATGAACATAAAATAGAGGAAGGTTGGGCAAAATGTGGTAGTAGTGCAAAACGGGTGGTTTTTAATTTTCTCGTTTATCAAGTGCCGCTATCTCTATGCCATACCTATAGGTTGTGCGCAAGGTGCCTATTTTTCACTTCCACGTGGGATATTGCTTGCAGAGTCACAGACAGACATAGTCTTAAATTTTTTTACTTTTTTCATTGCCCTGATCTAAAGTAGGGACAATGTTAGGATTTTTTTTTTCTTAGGTTTTCATGCAGGCACTAACTTGACAGTTTACACTTGCTAAAAGGGATATTTTTAAGTAAATTGAATGATAAAGAAGAGCTATATTCAGTGCGATTTGTTAGTTCGGGCTAGCTATTTTGAATCTCTGCTTGTAAGGCAAAACGCGGTATCTCGAGGTGCGGCTATATGAGGTACTGGAAAACTGAAGCGAAGAGCTTTTCTGGGCCTGTGATGAAGTAAAAAGGGCAAAAATTTCGGATATCAGACAGTTTACAAGATAAAAGACCTCGCTTTGCTACTCAATCAACAGGCGACATATTGTCAGATGGTGATCCAGATGTGCTGATGTTACATGCTTGTTATCAGGAAGTAAATTCTGTCAAGAAGTCTTGCCAGGTTCGTATAATAAATTCAAAACAGGCCGTGAGTAGTGATCTTTCACAAAAAGGAAGTTTATAGCAGGACACACTTTGCGGTTATCTTAGCATTTGTTAACACATCATAGAAAACGTAGAATACTTCAAAAAATACTTTTCCCGCGGTGGCTGGCAGAGTCCCAAAAAGAAAGTATCTCCTCCTGCAAAAGCAGTAGTTAATCTGTGACCAAGAGAGAGGTAACGGGAACAAGAATTCACGAAAGGGCACACCAAACAAAGCGCCAAAAGGTGTGACGCCAGAAACGGTATAACATATTTTTGTATATTTAATTTTTAATTCAGCTGCGCCAGCAAGCTAAAGCTGTAAATTGTCTGCCCTGACCTAACAAAAGTGGCGTGATGTAAGAAAAGGTATTAACCTGTAAATAACAGACCAGCGTCGCCACAGAATATGCTAGGCTTTACAGTTGCAAAATAATAAAAGGAAAAATAAATGAAAACGGAAAATTGCTTTTAAGTAAGGTAGGTGCAATAATTAAGTTTTTTAGGCGAAACGAAGACAATACGAATCGAGTGTTCAAAGAATAAAGTTTGAATACGGATTAAATTAAAAATAATTAAAATTTAAGTAATTAAGAACTATAATAAGATATGGGATGATCTGCATCACACTTATTGTAAAGTGATATATATGCGAGATCAGTACAAGGAAAAGGGTGGATCAATTGCAGTGCATGTGACCAGTTGGCTCATGACTTGTACGCTGGTGTCTAAGAGGATGCTAGAAAGTTTACATGTGAGCTGTGCACTATGCGAACTGTATTTGAACCCCATTTCTCCCTATCCCATGAAGCAAAATGAGGTAATGAGAGCAAAATGAAGCATCCCCATAAGGCAAAGTGAGGTAGTTTGCAGCTTTGGATACATTGAGATACAGATCCCAAAATATACAGCATATTTCAAGTTTCAATGTTGTAGAATAACAACTAAGATTGTAAAACTGAAATCGTTATTACATATTTAGCTTACTTGTATTTGTCACAGACAATTTTTAAGTACTTCATTTTGCCCACTCTCTTCCACTATATACCGTGATCTTTTTATTATTTATTTATTTATTTATTTACTGATTTTTATTTTTATTCTTTTATTTATTTATTTATTTATTTTTGTCTGTGATACCTATATTGAGCTATCTCATCTGTCCACTCTGTTTGCAGAATTACTCTTGCTATTTCAATTGTTTGTCATTTCCTATTTATTATAATCAATATTCAGTATGATTTTTTCCTGAAGTCATGTCCTTTCTGACAACATTTCGCTTTTGGCCAAAAGTCAATATCACACATTATTCATTCTCTCCGGGCATCCTTTGATAGCGATGAAGGTGTTTTTGAGTAATGTTAGACACCGCTAAACAATTTTTTCTTTGAATTTTTATGGTAACTAATGACGAATTCTTTTTCTATCAAAATCCTCTTATACGGGGTGTTTTAAAAGAAGATTATAACACGTTTTAATTCATTATCTATCAGAGACAAGCGGGGAATGCAAATCGAAAAATTGTTCAATGTAAGAGAGGAAAAGAAAAGGACATGAAGAAAAAAATTCTCTCATTTATTTTCAAAAAATGATCCTTTTTAAATTTGTGTACGACAACCCTATGCGATTTTCCTCGATTAGAAAGTTTTTATTTTATATACAGCAGCATTAGAAAAAGCGTATGGCAGTTTCTTTAAAACCAACTGAATTATGATATGGAAAAAGAAAAAAAAGAAAAGAGTTATGTAATTTATTCGACCGTTTTTATCCTTCAGAGACAGTTTCTTTGGTGAAAATGGGGATCATGGGGATAATGGGGATTTTTAGATCAAAAACACGATAGCATACGCAAAGAAATCCCAAATGCACTTAAATAAGTCGTTAATAGACAATGATAAACAGTGGTCTGCCTATGCTTTTATGTAAATAATACCATATATTTCATTTTTTTATAAGTCACAGCATTCCATTTTCAATTGGTATCTATCTAACTCTAGCCTTAACTTACTAAATTAAAAAAGAAATATAGCTATGCGAGTTTTTCTAATAGTCTTGCTGAACAGAAAATAAAAAAAAATTCTAATTGAGTGCAATGCCTCTTTTTTGAAAATTAAACAATTTTCTTTTTTTAGATTTCTCATTTTGGATAATTTTTCAATTTACATTGCCCTCTTATCTTTAAAGGACAAAGAACTCTACGTGTTACCATCTCGGGCACATTGTGTAAGGTGTGCCTGCAAGATTCCTGTATAAGAATTTTAAGAGAATATCACGCAATTGGAGAAAAGTTCACTATCAGTAATGATAATTTTTCTTACGGAAAATGTTCAATGTTTTAGATTTTTTGCACGAGTTCTATCTTTTTTTTATTTATTTACAATGAATCCTCTCCGAGCGACCACCCCCGTATAGCGGCCACCCAACTAAAAGGTCAATTTTTCATATCACGGATTTTTCGGCTTATGCACCTAATGTTAAAATAGCCTCTATCAGCGACCACCCGACCCCCACTAAACGGCCACCGAGTGGGATCGCCCCTCTCATTTTTTCGGGAAATTCTACTCACTCTATGCTTTAATTTTGAAAGGAAAAACTCTAGTGCAGGTTTACGGTCCAATTTAAGACCCAGGAATAGATTACGAAAGTCCATTCCCACGGTTTCTGCCCCCCGCCCCTTTATTACAGGCAGGGTTAAAGATTGAATCTGTTTACCCACACCCTTAACAAGGGGAATCCCTATTGCACCACACCTGTGGTGGAAACTGATCGAGGAGCTGGACAATCAGGCGTTGAAGGTGTCGTAGGGCCTTTGTTCGGAATTCCAATCGGCAAAGTTAAGGGAGAATTGCACCTCTTGCTTATTATCGACTGTAGGCGGATTCCGATAATTTTTCAGCAAAAATCTCATTCACGCCCGTGAAGACAGCTGGAGAGAGCAGACTATATTTTCGTAATGCAACGGAGTGAGGACGAAATGTGATCCTCCGCGCCGCATCACACATAAGGTCAAACGCGTAATACGCACGCGCACCATCCATGTGACCGAAACACATGCATTCTCTTTAGATAAGTTTAAGATTTCATTTTAAATAAGGAAAATGTGCCCGACTTGTTTGTATGATGCTTTACAGCTATTATCTTACAATAGTAAATAAAACCCTTCTAGGGATGGACGCGAGACAAAAAATAGGAGTCTCGCGTCTCGCAAAATAGCCTAAAACCTTTGTCTCGTCTCGCAAAAATCCCTATATCGTAATGTTAAAAATGTGTGTCTCGTCTCGCAAAAAAGATGTGAATCTCTGTCTCGTCTCGCAAAAAAGTCGTCTCGCGTCCATCCCTAAACCCTTCAGAGTAGCCAAATATTCTCAGTACGGTGGGGCGGCCGCTCAGAGTTGTTTCACTGTATTTATTTATTTATTTATTTTGCTAATTTGGCCATAGTGCACATCATGCTTTAATATCAAAATATTTTTTTTCTTAAAAACATTTGAACACATTAATATAATCTACTCCGGCATTTAGATCTTCATTAACCCTCTGACTGCTCAATTTTGGACCAAAATCGCTTCAGAAATTGTGTAATTTTTTTTTCTCATATTTGAAATCTATATATACATTGGAGAATTGAAATGTGCATTTTCCTTTCTAGAAGAGATTTTTAATATAGATTTTTATCATGGGAAGCTAAGCTTCAGAAAAAAACAATTTCAGATGTTATTACATGAAATTTTTTAAAATAAATTTCAATTGAAGTACAGTTAATTTCCGTTTATTACATAATATAAGAAAACGCACCACCGCCTAACGCTTTGCAGGTTTATTGAATCATGGTCAGATTCATCACCGTCTGAGGAGCAATCCAAAAAATCTAAATCACTATCACTATCAACACTAAAATCTCTTTCAGAATCTCATAAATCATCCGTAATATACACTCTGTCAATTGCTGAACGATTTCTACCAGCCATTTCTGATTAGACAAGGCGGCAAACAAGTGAACTTAGAGCGTTACATACCGAGTGTTACCTTCAAATGCCTCAATTTCGTGGACGACTAACGACATATGTTGGTCAAAACCTAAATTAAGCGTCTAAAACTGTATATAATTTATTTCGCTGGTTAAATGGTGAAAACGCGGTATGCTCTCCTCAATACAGGAAGAAAAACACCTGCCCGCGAAAATCGCGGGATGAGCAAATTTTGCTACATTTGAGATGATCGTGAAAATCGCGGGATGATCTGCCAGGGGGTCAATAGAATTATATAAGTAATATTTCTTAGTTTCATTTTCTCGTACTTGCACATGAGTTGAAAAAATAAATGTAAATCTTTAAAGTCTTAGAGGAAATAAGATAGAAAAGTAAAGTTTTCTTATGAATAAGGAAACCTTTTTTTATTATTTTATCCAGAATTCTCCTAAATCAAAAGAATTGCCTTTTATTTCTTGCTTTAAGATAAAATGAACAAATAAAACAAACAAAGCAATAAAAAAGTAAAACAGCTGGCCTAGAAAATCATCAGCGATAACAAAAAGACAATCAATGCTGAATGGGAAAAAAATGCTTAAACGATTAAGAAGTTTATCAAATGAGTCTATGACTTATTCCATTTTAATCTGTTTACAAATCTTAGAATTTCGAATGTTGGTTTATGAGGAATATCATACTAATTTCTGTGTTTACTGTAAATCCATCTTTTTTCTTAATATAATGGATGACATCAAAATAAAAATCTTCATTTTGGTAATCATTGAATAGATTCCTTCGGGGCTCAGAAAAAAAAAGAGTTGAACCATATAAATGGTTTAATTTTATCTCCCTCTTGTTAAAAAGAAATTAAGCTTTTATTACATAAATAACAGCATTAGTGAAAAGAAAAGAATGGTCACGTGACTCATTACGAAGAGCATGATCTTTTTAGTGTTTAAATTAGCATTTATTCAGTAAAAAAAGGTTAAATATCGCATTGATAAAATTATTTTACAATACATTTTTTATGAAGAAAATAAAAAGGGGCAAACAAAATAAATCGAGAGAAAAAAGCTTTAATTAGTTATTCAATAAAATTACTGACGTTTCTTCTATTTAAAAGCAATATTTTATTTTCTATAGAAAATATCGGGTGTATTAGTCGCGTGGTATATATAGCAGTATATGTATATTTAGACAAAGCCATAACTAGATAGAGGAGGATGATAGAGATCCATCTATTTTATGTCCTCCATCTAGATATAAAATAGATGGAGGAAACAGGGCACGTGCCCCGGGCGCCATGCTGAAAGAAAGACCAGTATCAGTTATGATTTCAAAGAAAGGGACGCCAAAATTGAGGTTTCCACCGAGTGACATAAACTGTGGTTGATGCAATGGATATAGTTACAACTGCAAGAAAATCCCCCAAGCCACCGTACCGTTTGACAGCCGGGCGTTAGTCCAGAACATTAGACTTTCATAGTTCAACCGTCCACCAATGTTCAATATGCTTATCTATTCGGCCAATGGTCGGCCATTAGCGTAGAGAGTTGAAAGAAAAATGAATACTCCAGTTATCAACAGATGCCTTATAATCCGTAAAAAATTGAATCCACTTTCGAAAGGAATGCAGTTGAAGATTCAAGAAATCGATGTTCTCAATTATGCATTTAATTAAAACAAATCAATAAATAAAATTTGTACTGAAAATAATGGTGCTATATATACTCGCAAAACTTTAATCATGGCACGAGGCGCATAAAATCTTTTACGGTTATTTGTTTTGTAATGTATATGGAAACAACATACAGTACGACCAAACATTTAAATTAGAAGACACCATTAGAGAAAAATGGGATTATAATCCAGAACCCTTAAAATTTAATTGAATATATCGTATGTTTAAAGTTTTTCAGAAAATTTGTGGTACAAAATGTCTCTAAATCTGCTAATTTTTTTTTTGTCAGTATTTTTGTCAGTAAGTATCTCTGTCATATTTTCATTTAAATTGCTATTCAATTTTTAAATGAATCAAGTTGCTAAATTTAACTTTGATTACATTCACTGACTTTTGGTGGTTTTGATTAAAATATTTTATTAATGAAATGCCTTGTGTTCTTATAAAATTTTTAAATGTCTGTATGCATAATACTATAACTTAAAAATTCTTTTTATCTACATGAGAGAAAAATGGTGACGATTTTAAAATTTTTAAGATCTTATTTTAATCTTCATAAGAAAAAAGTGAAAAAAAAAATATTCTCAAGCATTTTTTAAACGAAATGTTTATGTTAAAGCACATTTTTTTTACATACTGAAAAAACTTTTGTTGGATTATTTGCGGCCTTTTTTTTATATCACATTAAAATTAATATACTATGTCATATTTTTTTCTCGGTAATTATTTTTTTTATTTTAATTAGAAGTATCATTTGCTAAAAATAAAAATACCTTATCCTTTGATTTTTTAAAAGCTCAAATGGAATTTTCTGTCTTAATTTATTTGATAAATAATAGTTCTTAAAAATTGGGTATTATTCAATTAAAAACAGCTCTCTTAAAATTTATTGGAGGGCTTTTAATTAATAAAATCTTAATTACACAAAAAACAAGCATCTTAAGTTTCGATCGCTATCAAATTTGTTTCTGAGGGGCAGTGTAATTATGGGGGGAGTTAAAATTAAAAAAATATTAATTGGAATTGTTCCGTTGAAGAAACATGAATTTTGAGTTTTGAATAAAATAAGAAAGAGTTTTGATGAATAAAGTTAATTTAAGTAGTGTCTGTTCTGAAATTATAGTGCTGTTTTTAGCATATTTAGTTTGTTTACTAAAGACACGAAAAATGGAAAATAGGTATCATTAATTTTGAATCATTTTAATGCGGATGTTAACGTTTCAATTTATCATGCTTTATGTATCAGATAAAATAAAGAGCAAAATGTACCTTTAGTTGAATGTTATTTACTTTCATTCCAGCGATGCGAGATACTCACACTTTAATTTATAAGATTTGCCGTACAACAACAACAATAAAAAATCCCAGTAAAACGTGCTGGAAATTAATAGGCATTCAGGCAGGCAAACAGGCCTAATTTTAATATTGAATCCTTTATTGGCAAAGAGGCTTTTTCAGATTAAACTACAGTAATGGATACACAGGATACAAAATGGAATCTGCCAGTTAGGAGGCAGGGTGGGATTTTCAGAGCTCTTCAAGAACATACGTTACAGGCCTGTGGGTTGCAAAGCTGGGCACGAAAGGACCCGGCATCAGCTTGGCCACTTGTGAAAAATTTACCTTCCTCCAAGATGTCCTTATCAAGCACATTTCAGGATAGTAACCCTCCCCGCTCGGGTACAGGAGAAAACTAACGAACGGAGATTTGACCTTTCTCGCCCTACTTGGCGATTCGGAACATGGTTTACGGAACTTGGCGATTTTGAAGGTCTTAATTGATGTTAATCTGTTTCGAACTAGATAATATTTTATTGCAACAAAAATATGCCTATTATTTAGAAAAGAAATAAGGATTGTTCTATATCTACATTTTGACAGTCTTTTATAGAGTACCCTAAAAAATACCAACTCGATTGCGATTCAGTTTGCGTTTTATTATATTTCTAAATTGTCGAATATGATTATATTTTATTAATGTTTTCCAAAATAGTTTTAAAAAAATTACGAGTCCGTTTTGTCGGTCAGTCTGCTTAGCATTTTTAACTGTACAGCTATAAATAAAGAATAATATTCATACATATATACATAAACTATAGATTTCGTGTCTATTTATGTATGTTTGCTTCGCTGTAAGCGATAGCCTAGGCCTAGACCGTTTGTTGAACGTGAAGAAAATTCGGCACACTGACTGAATACGAAAAGGAAATGTTATTGATATAACGTAATCCGAATTTTAGTTTTATTAGTCCTTTTATATTTTGTACAGTTTTCGGCTTTTTTTTCGCACATTTTGCGTCACACACACACGCACAGTTATATATATGCATTGCATGTATAAGCAGATTAAACATTAATATTTTGGTTGCTGCGTTAGATTCAATGTTCGAAAATTGCATCAATATACTAGCATTATAAAATTGCATAAATATGAGAGAGTGGATAAGCGAATATCAGAGACATTTTCCACGGCAAGCTGTGCCTTAATACTTAAGGCTCCTTTCCATCGCTGGGATATTCAACTACATATTTTTCACGGTAATAGCGTGAATAGGACTGGCACATCGATTATGATACACTATTCAAGATAATAAAACAAGACAAACAGTACCGACTCATGGATTATAATACATTTTCGAACATAACGAACTGCAAAATTGCAAGTAATTTGTGTTAATGCATGTATAAGGAGACACTTTCAATACATAGAATTTTAATTTATATTAAAAATATGAAAGTATTTAATAATTTCTTTCAGTATTAGTTCCAATTACTATTTACAAACAGATTGAACATATAGGGGAAATTGTACCAAAATGATCCCCTTAAGGTTAAAACTCGCATAGAATAACATAAATGTTTAAATAAAACTTTGGCCCTTTGCTATCATACTTTACACAATATTTCGCATCATGAACATAGTTTAATAATATTTTTAAAACGCAGTGAAAAATTTAAAAACATATTATTTTGAGAAAATTTATAAATGATCCTTTTACCGTCAACCCAAGGGAATCATTTGCATTCATTTGTAAACAATTTTAAATTGCTTCTATTGGCAAAATAAAAGAGATAAACGTAAGTATGACTATACATAATGAAATAAAGTGAATTTTACAATCATATGTATGCATGATTTACTTTATGAAAATTTTTAAAATAAAATGTGTCATAAACAATAAGATGGAATATTTTAAAATTATTATTAAAAATGATAGCCTACAATAAACGCAGAAATAAAATTAAATAATGTACTGGGGAGTCACGCATTTTGAGAACGCTTGTAGGGATGCCAGTACGCTCAGGACTCGGTACTAGGAGCTCCTCCAGTCGAGGGATCATTTTACCCGTCAGTATGGTTTCCCACTTTAGGTCATACAGTAGAACCTCGATCTATCGTTTTTCAAGGGGTGCGTAGTAAAAAACGATGCATGCGGGAAAACGACGAATGCGGGTTAAAGTCAAAATATGAAGAAAACAGTATTTATGAATTCACACAATGTATACAGTATATCAAAAATACTAAATTTGTTACCAAACTGTAAAAGAAACAAATTGAAGTTCTGTAGAAATTAAGTCATATTTATTTTTAAAAAATCAGTAATTTTATACTGGGTTTTCTCTTACTCTTTTAATTAAACAAAATTTTCAAGATTTACATATTTTTTGTCTTTTTATGTGTATTCATCTTTGTATATAAAAGTCATACAATTTCAAATACCGTTATTGCGTAGGATAAACTAGGCACTAGTGTTGGCTCGGTCTCATGGGCATGAATATTATTCTCAGCCTCTTCGCGATTATTTTCATTTCTTGAGTCACATTTCTTTCAATCTTAGGACACCGCAGCTTGCTACTTCTAAATCAATGGAAATATAATCACTACATTTCACATCATACTCATCCCTACTAGATGTAAGAACTCTTCACCTATACCATCATCAACCCAAGATATCATACCAGGAACTTATTAGATTTGTAAGCCATATTGATCCACTTCATCATCAATTTCATTTCTGCCAGAAGAAACATTTTACAACGATGAACGCGGGAAAGCGAATTTTTGACAACGATACATGCGGGTTTTGTTAACGTTATTTGAATACAGTTTGTGCAGGGACCACAGAAATAAAACGATCAATACGGGAAAACGATGAATGCGGGAACGATAGATCGGGGTTCCACTGTATTATTGAAACACGCAAAGAAACATAACAAACTTAGCAAGTGCAATTCACATCATAAAACATACTATATTCAGTAAACCAAGTCATACTTCTGTAACGAAAGACTGTATTTCTAAATAAATAGGAAAGTTAGTGTTTACCTTGCGAGAGATATGATAAAACACAGTTGTTCAAAGAACTCTACTCAGACACGTAATACACCGATCACTTAAAAAACGCCAATGCCTCTTATTAACTTGGCACAACTAGTTTATGTGTTACCTGGTAGATCGCACTGCCTTTATCTAAGAAGACATATGTGAATCGTTTTGCCCGCTTGGACCATTTTGGGCCACCTTCCTGTTCTCTACTTTGTAACTCCAGGCCTTCACTGAAATGACGAGATAGCCAGCTCCAACGAAAACAGTTTATTAAACACAATTGAAAAACAATTACAGTATACCACTTACACACATTTAAAAGAACGTTTGCAGACAGAGCTCTCAAGGAAAACCTCATCGCAATAGCAATTTAAACTAAACACGAAGAACGCATTTTTAAAAATACAACTTTTACGCACTCAACCCAGAATCTTAGCAGAGCGAAAGTCACTTTACTAAATAATCACACAATCATCTCAAAACTGGTAACAACCAGTAAAACAGGCAAATAACAAGACAAGCCTGAAACAGTTAAATGGATAGGAAAGGCAGGTTTATAACTATTCCACTAAGTTGAGTATTTACGGTGGCTACAACTTTCATATATATTACTAACGAATTATATACGAATATTTTGAGTACATTTTTGTCATACATCCAATGAAAAACTATAGTAAAACTTATGCATTTGGTCGCTTAATAAAGGTGATTCAAATAAATAAAGACGAAAACTTAAAGAATTTGTTTTGGTGAATCAGATATAGCAATGAATGTCGTATACTACAAATTATTTATATTCAGATTCACTCTAAATAATAATAATAATAATAATAATAAGTCATAATTTATGTATGAGTTACACAATAAGGATAATACATAGACTGTAATAAAAAATAAATGAAACAACTCGTTAAGAAGAAAAAGTATTTCTTCACTAACGAATCTGAAGTCTAACATCTTTTAATTCGAAACAAATTAATCCATAACTGGCAAAATGGGAAAATAATTTAGACTTTACTACATTTTTCTGATTTTCCCCTGTTCGTGATGTTTTCACGCTTAAAAATCTAATTAAAATAGAAACAAAGATTTTATACCAGTTCCTCGCTTGTAAACTTCGAACTCAAACATTTCGCCAGTTTAAAGTTCCTAGATTAGTAGCTCTTACAACAAAGTTACGGTTAGCTTACGACAAAAATTACAATTAATGATTACAATACGATAATGTTTATAGCCATAAATTCCAAGCACGTAAAAGCAGTATTCATTTTTGATATAAAATGAGCAGCAACTGAAATAAACAAAATTGAACTTGATATTATTTAATGCTGAAAAATAATAGTTTTATTAAATTCAGCAAAAAAAAAATCTATCAGTTGAAATATATAAAACGATTTTCCCTTATATCATGGCATAAAATTATTAAACAATCACTTCCGACATCAAAAGTTTAATATAAATATATATTTGAAAACCACCATGTAATAATTCTTAAAGGTACATACGTCTTGTCTTAAAATCTCCAGTCATTTAATTTTAGTGTATTGATTTTACAAGAAAGAAAAATCCATTTATTGAATGCACTCTCTTAAATATTTTTCTGACATATATCTAAAATGCAATGGAAAAAGTTAAATTATGCTTTTCCCTTCAGGGGTCAGGTTTCTCTGGCGTGAATGAGATACGAAACTTACTAAAGTCACAAAGTCGTGCAGACAGGTTTGATGCATTAAAATTGTTTAAGTTAATAACATTTTACACCGGTCTTACTTATAATGTCTTTTTATCAAGAATTTTTAAGATTTGGAGATTATTCGTCGTAACTGAGTGAATCAGAATATTTTTAAATTCTAAGTGTTATAGAAATGTACATAGAATCTAAAGATATGAGTTACGATCCCTAATAACACTGCGTAAGCAATATGCTGAGTCGGCGAGCAGTTCCAATCCCTTGTACTTCAAAGTATCGCTGAAAACACAAGAAAATCATCAAGGTTATATATGTGTTGATGATCACATATCTGATTTAATAATTGTTTACTTTGTGTTTCTTAAATTTAATATATTGAAAATCATGTATTCTAAATAATTTCTCTTCTGCCACTTCGGCTTTTAACTCTGTATATTCGCTTTTTCCCGTATGCAGTATTCTTTGTTGTTTATTTGTCTTATCAGACCTTATGCAGTCGTTCTGGGCTAAAAATAGATTACATTGCGTCCGTTTGCAAAAGGAACGGCTTTTTGTTTACACCCTTCTTTGGGATAGTGTTGGCGTTATTAATTTTTGTTGCCCTGCGACATATTTAAAATTATTTGCTCACGATTCCGTTATTTTAATTTTATTGGATTAAGTTTTATATTTGTTCTGGTATTGGCGTTATTTATATCAGCCAAGCGTTTGTTCTCGCCAACGTGTAATTCTCTGCTGGAGTAATTTTCAAACCGAGCCTTCTTAATTTCACTGTCCATATAGGACGTATTTTTTATAGGACGTATGAGCCACCACTACCCGTTGTAATAAGTTTATGTTTCAATAGAGTTTCTTTTAAGTAAAGTAGCTTTAAGTATTGTAACGTATTCTTATATTTGCAACTAAGTGTATTGAACCTGGAATATCGCACAAAGCCTTTTAATCTTATAAATTGAAGTCTGCAACTAACATCATCGTCACAATGTGGTTCACACGATAGGAACAAACTGGTAAAAACTACTTTCAAGCTTAAGAAGGAAGGAAGGGGATTAAAGTTCACTTACATACAAAAAAATGACGTTCGAGAAACTTAGTTGCGGCAATTTTAGCACCAGAATCCTCCCCCCTCCCCCTCCTATAAATTTGAGTAAGATCAACTGTAAGTAACAGAAACTTTGGGTCTAAGTACAAATTTCCAATTTTTTATTTCGTTGTCTGTCTTATTACTGACTCAACAACCGACTGTACGCTTGAGCACCGCGAGTGCTACAGATATTTATTTCATTGTGGAGCTGTCTAGTAGGTATCTATCATAGTGGTAGTACAGCGTTGACCCTATGAGTGATCTCAGTTTGGAACAAATCCGGATTCCTCGATTACTACCCACAGAGGTATTGTTTAAACATTGAGGACAAAAGAGCCACGAACAGATTTTACGTGAACCCCAGCTTCCTTATCGTACACGGTGTAGGCTCTCTTCTTTTTTTTACGAGAACCGAGCTTAGACAACTGGCGCACTGCGGGAAGAAGATTTTTAATTTAAAGCATGTTCCATAGTATACGTTTATTGTGGTGTTACCATAAACCACATATGTGGCCCGAAACTGCTTTTGATCTGGACCGTGGAACATATCAAAACCCTATGTGAAACCCATATAAACATTCAAAATTCCATATAAATCCCAATTATAGAGCCCGAGACTTTGCTGACATCTTGAAATTTGACCCGCGACTTCGCTAACATCAGAAAGTTTGCCCCGCAACTTTTCAAAGGTTGCCTATACCTACCAATAAACTGTTGGCGTAGTTGCAATAATATTTGAAATAAATAAACCAAATTTGAAATAAATATTTGAAATAAATAAACCAAATCAAACCTCTCAGCTGCTCATTAAACGTACTATTGCTTTCAAAATTGCCTTTTGAAATCAACTCTGATTTAATCTGCGTATTCAAGACTTCTGATCTACTTAGACAAAATAATTCAACTTTCAAGAGACCGCTATTTCAATCTAGCCCAACATGAGAGATACCTGCCGCTCTTTCACGGCTTTCTTAAAGCTAAATCCCATCAACTTTTGCAAAAATCAGAACTATTCCACTAGATTTGCGATGTGTTTTTCGTCCCTCAAGGAAAACAACAAAGAAAAGAGGGTTATTCATTGGGATTTAATGGCTTTTAAAAAAGGGGAACGCTATGCTTCCCCTTTTTAATTGAGATGTGCTTCCGCCTTGAAAAGGGAGAAAACTTTAATTTGAGGTCACGACAATTAGTTTATATAGATATGTTCTGCGTTTTTGTTGTTTTTTTTTATTACTTCTGACCCTTTCTTTCAGGTCGGTTCAAACCTTAAACCACCTTTTGGATGCCTAAGCCGGTTATCCTATAATAAAACCGTTTCCGTCATAACAGGGATCAGCATTCGGCCTAATCAAACAGTCTTTTCTGCCGTGGGGTTATTAAAAAACCACAAACAAATCATCTCCCCTCCCCCGAAAAGAAGAGTTTTTGAAAAAAATTGAGCAGACTCTGTCACTTCCAGTAAATAATGATTTGGCAAATACAGTTCTCTATAGCATGAGTATTTCCAGTGTGCCAGAGTAGTTTTTCTAATTATACTAATACAGTGAAATCGATGACGTAAGCAAAATGCATCCAGTAAAGATAATTATATGTGAGTGCATTATTAATCTCCATCACAGCTTAAATCGATCGATTTTTCGCATTTGGAGATAGAATACAGAGAAAAGTGTCAATTTTTATCAGATTAAAGGTTTTATTCAGAGAAATTTCGATTTCAAATCAGTACCCCTTGGAAATGGAAAAATAATGCTGTGTTATTCCATTAGGGTGTCAGATTTATTTTACATAAAATTGCCAACGTGAGGAATTAAACGAAATATTTTTGAAGTTTGTAAGAAAAAAAAATAACTGTTGACATTTTTAAGAAGTTTAAACAATATCTATTAGATTAAAATCATAAAGGACTGGATAAATAATACCTATAAAGAGTACGTAAAAAACACTAAAACTACTGGTGTTAAACGATAAAATAAATAAAAATTTTGTGAAAAAACACACATAAAATGTTACTTATAACACGTTACTATCGTAACGTAATATAAGTAATATTTTATGTGTGTTTTTTAACAAAGTTTTTATTTTATTTACCTATAAAGAGTGTTTCATAAAAGGTGACCAAACTTTAAGAAAGATAATAAACTTCCAAACAAATAACTTTAATCAAAGAATGTATGATTGGAATTAAAACAAAAAGACGCAAGACGACCTGTTATACAGTGCAAAAACACACAATAGCGATTTTACAAAAGCACGTTTAATGGCAAATTATTACAATAAGTGCTCAGAACAGTGAACGGCGGTACCAATGGATCTCATAAAGAAAGGATTGGTGAACATTCTAAAACAAACCAGGTGCGTTTCTGCATTTATTCTACAGCTGCTGAAGTCTTTGCGAATAGTTCTTCTGAAGATTCAAAAAGCACGTAGCTGTTCCACAAAAAGAAATCGAGACATGAAAATCCGACGTGCACGGTGACCATGCTACCGGATCACCTTGCCCAATCCATGGATTCGTAAAGGTCACGTCCACACATTTCCTCACCTCTCGTACACAAACGATATGGTGCTCCATCCTGCTGGAACCACACTACTAGTGGGTGCTGTGTGCAACACCTGTTGGAGGAAAGTTATGTATTTTTTCACGTCAAGGCGTTGCGGCTAAAGATAAGGTCCGAGTAGGTGGTCGTCGATTATTCTTGCCCAAATATTGGTAAAAAAAAGCGAATTGCATATTATTAAACTTGCTTTTATATCTTAATAGCACTTTATGTGCTTTATCCTAATATAAAAACATCAAATTTTGCACCCTCTAGCACTTTTGCATTCTAATTCCGACTTGTATTCTCTGATGAAGGTTGTTTTTTTGACTGTGTACTCTTAAAGTTCTGTCCATCTTTAACGAAACACTTTGCATATAAAACGCAAGACTACGGCCAGTTCCGAATGTTAATAACAGCCTATCCTTTTTCAGTTTTAAAAACTTTCTAATTCCACTTAACCAGACGTTTGTACCATCTGAAGCGGGTCTAACCGTTCAGAATACAGAGTGCTCACTAAAGTCCGCTGTCACGCCAATAATTTCGGATGTATGTATGCGTGTGATTTAGCACGATACCTCTTAAATGGTGCATTCGATTAAGCTCAATTTTGGTATATATATTTTAGACCACCATCGCACGAACATTATTAATTTTGGTGTGTAGGACATATAGATTTTTAGCAGGGCTACAAAAAATATTATTTTATATTTTGGACAATGGACGGAAATTCTTGAAAGGCCGTAGCGTCTAAACGTTGAATTTGATTGAGCACGAACTGGTTATGCACATTATAGGTTAGTGTCACAAAACTCTCATAGATATTGGTGTGCGTAGGGCTGATAGTTTGTCCACAGGGTTGCAAAAAATAATTCTCATACATACTCGATAGACGCAAATCATTTAAAGTGAGCTAGTGCCTAAATGTTGGATTCGAATAAGTTCAAGTATACACAAAGTTTTGTTTTTTTTATTAATTCATAGTTTTTATGCAGTCATCTTTAATAAAATTCTTGTTCGAAAATTGAAACAACAGTAGCTTTGTGTTACACGCACATAAGAGTATTAAACAAACAAAGAAACGAAAAAAATGAAAATGATTTAATATGTTTATATATATATTTATCGTATATCAACTATCCTCTATACATCAACATTTTCTAGAGCAAGCTATTTTTAAGGGAATGGAAAAACGATATTGGAAAACTCATAAATGCCTCTCCTAAAATGTCACGAATGCAAAGAACACTAGATTTAGTTATGCATTTCGATACTTTACAGGAAATGGAAATACCTTTATGAGACGGTTTCAGTTTTCTTTGGTCATCGTAGCTAGGATAGTGTTTATTTTATAGACTGATCGAAAAATCAAAGCTGTCAGGGGTTAGGTATATTATTTATGGACATGTGTACTTCAGTTAATTATCGTGAATACTGATAACTTTTATGTAGATTATTTATGCATGCTTCAAACTAGACTGAAATAGGTTTGAGTGCGTGATTGTTATTCTGATAGAATAGAAACACTTCTAAAATACAGCTGCAAAGTAAAAATACGTGCAATGATTTTTATAATCATGTATAAAAGTAGCTGAAAGCAGTTGCTGCTATGGGCGTGCCTACTTTAGTAAGCTAACGACAAGTTACTGCGACAATTAGGAAGTATCATATAAATTAGACTTCAGAAAAAAAAAAAAAACAGGAACTGATAAAATGAGGATGAAGTATGTAAATATGATCTAAACATGGATTGTATTTCGGCATCATAAAAGGCATTTCGTTTAAAATTTTAAAATTTGTGATCTCGTTTTCAACACTTACTTGTTAAACACGCACGACAGTGAGCCGAAGGCAACACTACAATTGATACCCTAATTTGGAAAAGAAAGATAAAATAATATTTAAATTAAAAAGTGTTAAAAAGAAGTGAAAGCATTTATTACATTTCAGTTGCCTACTTAAGTGTCGTCCTATAACACGTACTTTCAACTTCAGAAAATTACTTCATTTTTTTTTCTTGTGCGTGTTATATAACTAATTTAAAAAGGTTAATATAAAAAATTTATTCATAAACATTGAAAATATGCAGTACCTTACAGAAGATAATTATTATCAATTATTTAATTGAATTTATCTTTATATTTAACAATATAAACAACTACACAAAAAAAACTTAGAATATATGTTTTCTGGCAAACAATATTCTTAGTCAGATGACATGAAAAATTCATCGTATTCATTCTCATTTGTACTTTCGGGAATGGCATCGTCATCTTTGTCACTTTCTTCTAACCATGAGAATTCATCCCCCGTTCCATATAATGAAGTTGAAATTCCACTTCTTTTTAATAATTAACAATTATTTCTTGTTTTATTTCTTCTCATGGTGTAATAATCTACTTATTTTGGTAGGGAAAATATGATGCACATTATACAACAGTAATTGCTTGAAAATAGAGAGATGTATCCTAAATTGGCTGTTGCGTGCTTTACGCCAGAGCGTGTTATACGAAGGTATATGCGGTAATTTGCTGAGACGGCTGTTATAGTTTCGTGGTCATTTATATACCTGTACCAAGAAAAACTTGAAATGATAAAATAAAACTAAACTATTTAAATAAGGATTACAAAGGCACTTCCACCTCGTATATATGCAGAGCACCCGTTGCATTCAAAATTTTAAATCTCATTTTATTGTGTGATTGCAGCCTGTTCAAGCACTCAAACTGTCAGCAAAACACGAAAAGCGGTATTGACGTAGGTATGGTGTTTTTTTTTTATTTCAAGCCAAAAAATTAATATTAGTTAAACGAAAACTATGTAATAGTAATTGAATTATCTCTGAGAACAAAATCCAAAACCTAACGGTAGTTTTGTGTTTTGGTTGGAATTCGGAAAAAGGGAAAGTACCTTTCTAACGGTAGAAATACTTTCTTGCAAATAGTATTATTTTGTTTTGGGGGAACAATTTCTTATGAGCAAAAACAAAAATATTAGCTAGGTCATTTTCACAATTCTATATTTTTACTTCATATATGATTTCCACAAAGCAAGGAACTGTCTCTTTACTTTTCCAGCTGAGTATTTCATTATACTTTATTTAGTTTTGAAATCCCGAAGTTAATGATAAAGTCCTTTAACATGTTGCATTTTTCATTTTAACTGTAAATTAATAAGTCATACTCGAAAAAATCATAAATACGAACATACATAAATTTTGTTTTCAATGAAATAAGTATATTTAAAAAAGATTGGTTTTATTCAGACCAGGGGCTCTGAAAATACAAATTAACTGAACAAGAATACTTAACAAAAAACTAGTATTAAAATAATATGTAATTAAAAATTTAACACTATAAAAGTACCGTTTTATGATGTTATTAATACTTTAATAATCTTTATATATTCTATTTCTTTCTATCTATATTATTAGCATGCTTAAATCGAACCTTACATGTACGAAAAATTACAAAAATATTAAACGTTTTTACTAATTTTTGTAATCTACTATAATTCACAGATTCACTAGAAGACTTTTCAAAATAATAATTACTCAAAAAAGTACTTTTTAAAAAATGATTTTGAAGGTAAATTACTTATTCTGTGCTGAAACAAGAACTACACAAATAGTTGCTACTAAGCACTAAATAACGAAATAAAGTTTGGGACATAAAGTGGACGCCCTGGAACGTTTCTTAGACCTGCACACAAACTTGAGCCTGCAATTTAAATTATGAATATATAGTTTTATATACTAGTATAAAATATAAAATACACAAAACTTGCAGCTATTATTTGAAAAGGAAATTATACATTTCGGCAAAAGGTTTAACCAGTAACGTGTTCTATGATTCTGGACTTTAACTCAGCATATTTTTTCACTTCATGTAATGAGATTTCAGAAATTAAATATATATATATATACATGTATCTTGAAACTACATTATATGTAGAAATGTTTTACTATCATATACAGTAAACAAATATAGACAATTTTGTGAAATTATGTTAACGCTGTTAATCTGGAAAATGTATTTGATAAATTATTAAAATAGAATAACATTTTCAAATTTTTCAATAATTAGCATCATAGGGTTTTCACTTTTGTCAAATATATTATACGTAAACAATAAAAATATTAGTAATAAATACAAATAGCTTTATGAATTTAAAGTAAGTTTTATGAAATTGTTTTAAATAAAGCAATATGAACACTGACGTGATTTTCATATTTCGTACGTATTGTTCATTATATTTTGGAATTTTGCAATTCTCGTAATTATAGAAAGATATTTACGAGCTCAGTCCTAATCAATTATTCATATGTTGTTCAATATACATTTTTACAGATTCTTTTTTTACTAAACAATTAAGTGAATTCGATTAGTTTTAAAATAGCTATACATTATTTTATAAATATGATGTATTGCTAAACCATTGGTATTTCCCATACAGTTAAATTATTTTAAGGGTATACATATTGTTCATAATTACTGTACTATTAAAATGTTTGTTTGTACGTCCGAGTGATTTCGTAAACGGCTCTAAAGACTTTCTCAAAATTTGGTATCTGGTTTTTTTTTCGGGGGGGGGGGGCGGAATTGATTGTGCTAAGTCACGTGACTGTTAAAACAACCTGAACGACTTAAAATGTAAAATTTACTGTTTCGGATGGTAGCGCCATCTATTGATCGTTTTTGAGACACAGTGTTGTTTTAATGGAAGATTGATACGTAAATAATTCACTTATTCTTAATCAATAGTTATTAATTAAAACACCCATTTTGCCCTACCAATCCATGTTTCCCACCCCTATGCTATTTTATGTTTAAATTGAAATGCAATTGTATAAAAAAATTACACTTCCCAGTCTTAATAAAATAACACAGATATTACATTATAGTTAATAATACACTATCACAAACCATAATCTCTTAATGCAAATATTTAGCTGAGATTGTGAGTGGTAAATTGATGTAATCTATCAATTAGTTCCATTATTTCTTTTTAATTGTAAAGAAACATTTTTCTTTGGCAAATGTTATCTAGCACACTTTTAAATATAGCAGTTTACTATTAATGAAATAGATTTCGCTATGAGTTATGAAGAAAGTCATCGAAAGAAAAGCGTTCTTTAAACTTTAACAGGCATTCCGAGAAGCAGTCATAAAGGGAACATCAGAAGGAGATTGAACAAAAGACTAAATGAACTCACTCAATTAATGATCTTGTTTCGAGTACCCCAAGAGACTTCGCGCCAAATAAAGAAGAAAATATTCCGACATTTATCAGATCAAGTCAGAAAGGAAAGACGAACTTTGCAATAAGTTAGCTGTTATCATGAGTGACATCTGGGATTATAATTCTCAGGAGATTAACGATCTCAAAGCAAAGCAAGAAAATATAAATCTCCTGAGGTAAGACGTTTGGTTCAAATGCATGAACGTGTAGCTCAAAAACGAGCTGTGGGAACATATGATCGCCGGCAACACCGTTTGGCTAAAATGTGTGAACGTGCAGCTCAAACACGAGAAGATGAAGCAGATGATCGTCTTCAGAAGCGTTTGGAAAGTGAACGACGCAGAACAGCTAGACTCTACAATTTCAAAAGTAATCACAACGCTGCCACAAATGCGGATTCTTCCTGTCATAGTTTACAATCTTTTAACAAGCAATACATTTTCCCGAAGAAAGAGATAAACAATCAAATTTACAGAATCTCCTTTGGGGACTGCTGTTTGCATGGCAGAATTGATGTAACACCTTCTGAATTTCCTGATGAACTGGTGCGGTTATTCCTTCGATGTCATCCGCATTCTAGAGAATTTCATGAAAGAATTCGTAATTTGAAAGCGTGTTTTGCAATGGCTTGTACACAGTATATGACGAACGAACGATTAACGATGGAGGTGTGCACAGCTACGTTGCGGAAATAAAATCATTTATCTGACAGCTCATCCAACTCAAAATCCAGATGGTGAATTTGAACGTCTTCAATATGCACAGATATATTTAGTGAATGCATGAATAATATTTGTGGTATCATCAAAGACCTGATTACTTTGTTAGACAATGTATAAGATTTGAAAATCCTTCCGTGGGTGGCTTCACGATGATGCGAGAAATACAAGAAGAAGTTAAGGCACCTTCTGCGACAGTAGAAAACAAGATGCCTTATTTTAAGTTACTTTTTTGCTCTGATGGCACCGACAATTGAAGATTAAACATGCCCCTTTAAAACAAAATATGAATGTTATTGTAACATCGAATGCAGACCAAAGCTTTCCTGATAATGAATTTGTGAGCGGAATGTGATGTAAAACTTTGGTAATCGTGAAGGATATTGATAACCTTGTCGAGCCATTTACGTACCAATTATTTTTTCCTAAAGTAAAGGATCTTTTGATTCTGAGCATGCCTCGGTAGCCAGGTACTTTATTATGAACGAGATAAACGTATTTTTACTTTTTATACGCATAAATATACAATATCCTTAATTTTCTTTGTATGAGCTTGAGATACATTTCTGTTATCACAATCTCACACTAAAATATATATATATATACTAAACTTTCTAGAATATTCAAGTTTAATCGCCAAACCACCTGGTTTTAACATTACTTTAAGTCATTCCATATAAATTAGCAAACATATTTTTAATCGTTTATATATAATTATTTGAAAAATAAAACACTCATTTTTTATAAATTTTATATGAATCTAAGACTCGTATTTCAAAAGGCATGTGTAATAGCATGTATAAGTCTTTTTTCTGGAATTTCCAAGTTTTCAAAAAATAATTTTCATTCTGAAATAACACGCCGATCGATCTTTAAAATGCTACGCCATTTTGTCAGCGTGCGCCAAACAACAAATTTGCATGAAAAGTATTGCATGCTTTGATACATAAATGATTAATGTTAGTGCAGTTATGTGAAATAATTGGTACTTTAATAATAGTTGTATAACACGGAGAACTTATATTAAAAATATAAAGATTTAATTTTAGACACGAGGCCATCTCAGATTTTCTTTTTTTACAGTAATGGCGGACAAGTGAAATGGTGGCTTCTGAATATTTTTATTTGCTTCTTTTAAGGGATTTTTGGCGATTTTAAATGGCAGTTATTAAAGTAATATTGATTAATTGTTGTTTTTTCATGTATTTTGATATTTTGAATAACATATATCACATTTTTTATAAACATGTACGTATATTCTATTCATAACAAATGTTAATGACTAAGTCAGCGCAACTACTAATACTGCATTGTTTGTATTACATGGAACACATATAGATAGATACTGAATATATTAGAGTATACATAATGTATTGCTATAGATAATAGATTATGTTCCAAATGTGCTATCGCTGACAAGGAGGAGGCACGGCTTCAGAGAAACGGATTTCAATGGCCTTTGCTATAACGGTAGTAGTATGTGATTATGCTACGTGTAAAATTCCACAAGATGCAATACTCAAATGTAGTCTAGAGAACTTAATATTTATTATGAAAACCTCTTTACTAAAACTTTAAATGCAAGTTACACGATATCGTATTCGAGCACCATAGCGAAACTGCCAAGGCTGTGGATTATTACTCTGACGTTGAGGGTTTGAATCTCATGCTGTACAAACATTCGTTTTCCGTTATCTTTTTAAGGGACAGTTTACACCGAATTTGGTCAAAAAACGATTTCTTTTTTTTAAATATTAAATGAAATTCTGTTAAATCGTGAATATTTTGACACCCCATTTTTAATCATGCGCCATTGATATCACGAGATATTGAAAATTTTATTAATATATCCAGTGAAATTTCTTGGCAAAGTCTTTAAATGGCTTTTTCTCCATATTCATATTTTCTTAACTTTCATGTTTTTAAAATCCAAAGGCATTTTTTGTATTTGAGATAATGATTTAAAATTTTTAATATATATACTTTATTGCATATCTGATAAATCTGAGCATGGAATTCAGACTTCCTTTTTTTACAGAAATTGTATGAAGATGGGCTATTTTTTATTGTTTACTCTATACATATCAGTAGAAAAGTTATACTAAACGTTTTATTACATTTATCTAAAGTTCATACACAGTCTTATGAAATATATATTTGAGAATCTTTAAAAAAAGTGGACAACAATAAAATAAAGCAGTAAAAATTTAAAAAAAAACAGTTTTTAAAACTTTTGCTTAAATTTGCAGCTTAAAGAGATTTATTTTTTTCAAAATGAACTTTTTTTAAACATTGAAATGCATCCAGTTCATCATTTGTACTATACTTTTTTAAAATAAAAAAAATGCTGTAAGGGTAAACTGTCTCCTTAAGTACATCACTACTGATAATTCATTCATTTCTTGAATAAGTAAATAATTTACTTTTTTACTACCTAGTTATAGAGATTGTTTTTATTATTATTTAAATTTTATTTCTAAAGATCTTTACTTTAAAACCACAATTTTACACATTCAAAATCAGTTCACACCTTCTTCCGTGAGTTTATACGCAGATGGAATGCAGGTGAAAGCATTTCTTTCGCGACATTTATACCACGAATTCATATGCAATCACACAATACGCTTTTATCAATATCAATATCACTGACAATAAAATATCACATAAAATACATTCGAGGCCGCCATTTTCAATGTCCGCCATTACTGTACAGAGGAAATCAGCAATCAACTGATATCCAGAATTATACATTTATGTATTTAGTTTATGTACCCCGAGTTAAATACTTTTATCATCAAAGGCACAATTCTTAATAAACATTTTAACATATCTGCTGCACTGTAATTTTCTAGCGTATGAGCTATCCATACTGTGCGTAAATGAGAAGATTTCACATTGGGTTTCTAATCTTGAAATCGTGTTGTTGGTATCTGGAAAATGTACCTAAAGCACCAAAAGTGGTGCGACAAATGATGGCAGTGAACACTGCTTTATTTTCAAGGGAATATCGGCTCATCCAACAGCTTTATGATGGTCATATGCTCTTGTAGAGACATTGAGTTAAAAGAACGTTGACAACTTGCATTTGTCACTAGGTATGTGAGTCTACTAGCCTGCCTTCTAGAAAACTTTGACATGAAATACACATTCCTGATCACTTTCTGTTCGCAGTTCACACTACCCGTAACTTGAATTTCCGCTGTTACTTTTCTGACGTCTTAAGATCCCTACAATTTAAAGATGACACGAGGTCAGCACAGTAAGGCCCCGACATGAGATCGGGTAGCTTTGTAGCTCAAAAATGTTCCTAATTAGCTCATTATAAATTTCTTATTTTTTGAACCTCTGTGTTAAGAGATTTAAAAACAAAAAAAGAAAATAGAAAGAAAGAAAGAAAACATTCATTAGTTTGGGGAAGTATTAGCGTCTAGCAGGTGTATGAAACTTTTGAAATATTTCAGAGACGTGATTTGTTGTTTAGTTAATCATGAGATCGGATATGCGTAAGTATTAAAAAAGGTTTATACGCACATTTCTTTTTGGGAAACATAAAAAAATGACGGATGTTTAACGTCATTTCATTTAGAATGTTGTTCACTCAGCAAAACTCTTAATTCTGTAGCAATAAACAAATTTTATTTCATTTTTTAATAAGCTGAAATTTCAGACATAGGCTCCTTCAATTATTATTTTTAGGTATCAGATTACAAGTCCTCACGGTCGGATTAAAAAAATGACTACTAATAAAAAATGACCTGATCTCTAATCCTTGATGTGCACACAGTCCTTAAATGTTAACGTGTATTTATAAATTAAATTTTATATTTGACATATGATTTTGAGCTCATCAGAATCTCCTGTAGAATATCAAGTACAAAGCATTAGGCTTTAAGGATATTTTTTCTAGTCCAAGACAAAAACAAAAATGACAATAACCCCTACAAAATTGAATATTTATGTCTAAAAGTAGGGAACATGAAACCACAAATATAACAACAGACACAGTATAATAACTTCAAAACTGATGTTTTTCTGCATTTAATGTAATCCAAAATATTCTTCGTTATTTCCTTTTTAAGGAAGGTAACTCTACAAAAACTCCAAATATGATATTCTGTTTATGTTCAATAGTTTATCATTTTATAAAAATAAAACTTGATCTATTGCCTCGTTTATCTTCTAAATCTGGCGATATCTCATCGGAAAGTACCGTAAAAAAAATCTGGAACTTCTTTGAAGGAGTAATAAATAATAGTGATGAACGGAAAATAATACCTGATTTTTTTAACAATACATTTAGATGTTATATTATAAAATGGTTTTATGCTTTAGCGAATCACCCTGCATACATACAGGAAGGTTCTAAACTATATATGAGAAATGTTAAGGTTACCGGAGGGAACCAAGATGAGTCAGAATCTTATAACGTGGTGTCGGAAACGTTGTCTTCAAATACCTATTGACAATCACACTGTTAGTAGGTGTTGAAGTAAGAGGGAACATTCCAACTATGTTTTTCAAAACCTAATGCATACTTTACTGAAAATACTTGACTAACACTAATACTTAACAAATTTCACTTCATTTCATCGATGAACTTCTCGGATAAAAGCCCATGCTTAATAAAAATCGATTTAGTCTTAATTCAACACTTCTTCCAAAGAGATTATAAACAGTTCTATAAAGACGACGTTTGCAACCCACATTGCCATGTGATTCTGAATCGTCTTGATTTCCTCTACTGCCCTTAATATTTCTGGCATACAGTTTTGAGCTACCATGTAAATGAATGTCCAGGTTATTTTTTTTAAATATCGCTCAATTCAAAACAGCCGATCAGTTACCGAGTGGATAAGACACTGATTATTAGGAGAACGGGGAATTGCGAAGGTTCAGGGTTCTGGCCTACCTCGCGGTTGTCCATCAAACGGACTGGAGTTTTGGTCAGATTTCTCCAGATTTAACGTAAATACAATTTACAATCCCTTAAAAAGTCATCTGGCTGATAGTCTTAGGTACTTATTCAGATAGATTTAGTAGCTACTAAACCTTTTTTTCAGTTACAAAGTTAGTAAGTAGGCGGGAATACTAAATGTTAGTAAATAGGAATTCAGATACATTTAGTACTAAACACGTGACTAACACCAAGGGAAGAATGAGGGAAAAGTGAACAGGGAAGTTAGTAGACCAATCAGAGCGCTTGTTCTATAGGCGTATGCTTGTTTAAAATAAAATAAAAACTTCGTGAAAAAAACACACATAAATGGTTACTTATAAGGCATAACGATCGTTCCGACCAAAAAATTATTTCGGTCTTCATCATACAAGTCCATCCGTCTTACAGAGCAGATGGAACTCAATGTATGGGTATGTTTGTTTAGTCGGTGATTTAGCAGCTTGTTTGGTGACGTGATTTTTAGCAGCTTGTTTTGGTCACGTGTATAATATTTCCGCCTCCAAATTCTATCTGAATCGACTTAAATACAGTTTTATTTACTAAATTTAGAAACTAAACAATAGGTTTAGTAGGTAGTAAATCCACCTGAATATAGGCCCTAGTGTGCTTTGTCTAAACAAAGGTAACAACAGCAACCCAAAATATAAGGTATTACAAAAGACAGTTTTTCGTTGCTATTATTCACAGTCCGCAGATCTCACATTTAAAAGAAATCATAAAACTGTTGAATGATATACATAACATACACTTTTTTAAATTTATTACTGTTTAACTTATTTAATTTATACGTGATGAATTCCAAATTTTAATTAGACGTAAATAGAACAATATATTTGGCATCCGTGCGGTAATGTGGAATACAATCTAGAAAATTTACGATTCTCAAAAAAAAAATATCTTTAAAAAATAAAACATAAACGAAAAGTAATTTTCAGGGGGACTGGAAAATAAAATTGTTTTTCGTATGTCAGTATTTTGCCTAGGAGAAATTATTGAAGCTAATAATGCGATATATGCCGCAGGATTTCCAGCGTAGGCGTTCGATAAGAGGATTTTCCAAAATACCTAAGAGATTAAGGGGATGTTGGGGGCAAAAATTTCTTTTCAGACAAGCTCACTATTTCAAAGAGGGAAAAAAAATCCATAAAATTCTCCGTAAAATGTAACTCAATCGAATACCCGAAAACCAATTTTAAGACAGCTTGAAGTTTGCTCTCCAAGAAGGGTGAGCGGCCAACCTCCCCTTTTTTTACCATGAAAGAAAAAAAGCAGTTATGTATGAAATTCTTGCTTAAAAAATGTTGCAAGTATGAATTATTTGTTTAGGCAAAACTTGCTCTAATTCAAATATATCTGTTTTAGTTTAATCTAAAAATAATTTTTGTCACGTCTTTTTACAAAGCATCTTGCTTCTAAAAGGTTATAGTAACATTATAACGAACAGAGTTATTGTAATTAAGATTTTATACAATCGAAACGATCGACTATTGAATACTTATTGTATTATTGGGTATTTTTACTTAGAAACAGGAATTTTTCAAATTGAAAACGCTTATTAATGTTTCGCAGCTAGTTTTCTCAGAAAATGGTAATTTTTCGGAACTGTCAAATTTTTAATACATATCTAGTTCCTTTATTCAACTTCCTGATGAATATCGTGGCTAATTTACATGCACTAGACATTTTATTTTTAAAAACATAATATTTTGAGTGTATGCATCAGATGACATCTCTGATATTTTTAGATAAAGCAAGTTGGAATTAAGTCTCCTTACAAAGTTGAAGAAAGCAAATTGATGAGTAAAAGATACGTTTCGCATTTAATTCTTTATGCGAATAACTTCAACTTTCGTAGCATCACAAATGTGTTGTAATTGCATTTATCTTGCGATATCTCTTCGTGAGAAACATGTGGCGTTCATGAGTGACACCGTAGTGTAGCTGATAATTGGTCACAACGTGACGTCACTGTGTGACAAGCATGTGACTTTGCAGTGGAGTTTCTCACTCCATGTAGATCACTATGTGATGCACATAAAAGTCATTACGTGAAGTCATAAAAATTGGCCCAGTCCGGGATAATCGCGATGCGTACGTTCTGCAACGTACACATCACGACGAACAAGTCAAAGTCACAGTGCGACGGCAACCCATGCATGCTGCGACGTCACAATGTCGTATTGGCTGTAATTCAATTTTACCTGCATTTTACATTAAATTTTTTTTTTCTATTGAATGGATATCTATTTTTGTCAGTGCAAATGAGTACCACATAAAATTTTACAAAGTGGTAAAAAATTTTTCTGAACATGAAAGCGTAATTTACGAATAAAATTTTAATTATTCTTTATTCATTTAAAATATTGACAATCCAGTGTAAAATCTGGGAAAGTATATTGCAAGAGACTCAGTTCCATATAATTTTTATCGAGAGTAATCTTTCTTCGAATGAATAAAACTAATATTTTTCTCTGGCAATATTTAATTAGTATTATAATTTTCGCAATAGAATTTTTATTTATCATTAATTGTATTACTATTTAGGAACGTTTGCAAGTGAAACCTTTTTCAGGTTTCTTGATCGTTAAAAATTATATATTTAACAGATCCAACAAGAATCTTTATCAAATATAAAGTAATTTTGTTACATACAGGTTTAACAATATTTTTTACAGAAAGCAAAAATTTTATGCATTGGAAGAGCATTTGGTGTATCGTAGATAGAGATTTTGTATTTAAAACTAAATTAAATTAATAATTCATAAAGTAATTCCACAAGATTCTCTTAATTTCCACAGTTTATTAGATACAACCGAAAATGATTATATAAAATTTCTAAAATTTATTTTACAAGATTTAAAAACCAGTTCTTTGATCTAAAATTAAGTTTGAATATTTATTAATATTATTACTGAGCAAGTATTTTTGATCACTCACAAAAATGAGAAAAGCATAGGCTTTTAAATATTCGTAATATTGATCATATTTAAATAATTTACTTCACAGGTAGAGTTCTGTCATTCTTTAGTTTTTGTATTACACTTTACTATTTATAATATAAAATATTAGAGGATGAATAGGGCTTATATATCTGGTTTTTCGGTTCATTTGCCTTTTAATTTTGATAACTATGATTTTTCCTTCGATGAATACACTGCGTATTTTTTCTTTGTGGCATCTTCCCTTTATTTTATTAACATTTCACAATGTAGGTGAAATATTATGTATGAATTTAGATAAGCTTGACTCTCCTTTTGGTCTTTTGCACTCATGATTTAGATAAATTTTCAAAAGTACTTTTATCTATATGGCCGATATTTTATCGTATATGCGAAAGAGAAAGAGGGCAGACAATAGTAGAAAGCGCAAAACCCTTTGAAATGACCTTAATGGCTAAATGTGAAGTCACTGCGGCGTGGAAGACCGTCATGGGACGAAGCGAATGAGTCACAAATAAGTCACCTTGACTGTCTAATGTCCTTCTGCGGCAACGTCACAACATGACGTCACCATGAAGTCACAGTGTGACTTGTGGTGACGTCACACTGTGAAGTCACACTGACTGGTATCAACATGAAGTCACACTGTGACTTGTGCACGACATTTTTACTTCCATGCGACGTTACAGCGCTGTGACTTAAATGTTCCGCTGGTTTAAAACTGAAAAAAACGTTTTTCTTTGAGAAATTCGCAAAATTACCTAAAATTCACAAAGTCCTAAAAAAGTATCAAGAAAGTAGCAATATCGTAAAGTAATAAAATTAAGTCACATGTTGCTTTCAAAAGTAGCAAAAATTGCGAAGGGTCGCAAGATCAGGCAAGGCGTCACAAACGATTCGTCACGTTGACGTCACAAAGAAGTCATAAGCTATTGTCACTGGCAAGTGACACTGTGACTTCCAGTTGACGTCACGTATGGTAATCGATGTGACTGCGACCTGTGTGACTCATAGGGATGTCACGCCGACCTCATTGTGACGTTCCGTGCTATTAGGGAGGCTACGGATAAAAATGGTAATTGCGTTTCATCGTTGCAGAAAGCTGCATAGAAGAATGCTGAGTGTCCAAAATACAGTACAATTGTGTAATTTTCACCTACTTGTTGTAAAGACAGCTCTTTTTGAAGCCACGAAAAGTAGAACTGAAGGTATCTGCTGTAGGCTTGAATGTGTTTTGTCCAGGACATGCTTTCAAATATGGCGAATAATTTTCACAATGGTAGACGTTGCGTCGATACATCACAAAACCCTGATGTAAAACAATTATAATAACAACGATGCTTATTTTTAAAGAAGAGGCATAAAAAAGGCATACTTACGTTCGATTTTCAAATATCTCAAATCTATCATTATCACTATCACGTATCGAGAAATAAAGAATATTCATTTAAATATTTATTTTCATCTGATGGCCGTGATGTGGTTAGTTTCAATAAATCCGAAACCATGTAAACAGAATATTTGTATAAGCGACATTCGAAATGAGGCTTATTATTTAAGTTCAGTTAAAAACGTAAAGCAGGAATTTGACTATATCATAGAAATGATGGTCAAAGACATAGGTTGATGTCTTCATTCTCAAAGATACACCGAATTCAATTAAAGTTTTTTATTCTTTTCTATCGCCACTGAGTTTAGGTGTGATAAAGCAAGTAACGGAATCAAATAAATCTAGATTGTTATGCTTTTCATTCCAGGCTAAATTCCCAATTAAGACAAAATATCGCATCTTTTTACCTCATTTAGTGCTACTCATTTCAGTTTTCCTTCAAGAAGTACTTAAAAGAGTGTCCACATGAGCGGGCCCTATTTACTTTATAAGCTATTCTGAAGTCGAGTTGCTGACCAAACAAGATATAAATGCTAGCCAAACAATGATTTGTGGTTGTGGGCTGAGGAGAGTGCGGACACAAGTCCTGAATATTTTTTGTCTTCACCAAATGTAGCAACAGACGAATAACGTTTAGTAGCCCTGTGGACAGTGCCAACTCCTAATTTTGTCTTTTTGTCTGTTATCCAAATCTTTTAAGGAAGTTTAATATTTTTCAGAGTTCAGACGATTCAGACCAGTATTCCTATTTTTTTAACGTACCCTGTTAATACAAGTCGTTGAAGGTTTCACCATTAAATGGTGCTACATTAGCTGCAATCTTTCTGTGGAGAAAAGTTTCATCATGCGTTAGTTCCATGGATCAACTTAAATTCCAAATCACGGAGTAATACTTCAAAGTAGAAAAGTTGCAACCAATTTAGTACTATTTCATGGTGAAATGTTGAACTGCTTACATTAACTGTGTAACTTTTTAAAATTTTGTTAATCTTACTCTCTTTTAGGGTGATTTAAATTTTGAAATATTTTAAATTACTTTGACACATACTTTAAATGATTCGATTTATTAAAGCATAAAAGTACATATTGAGGATTTTCTCTGTGTTTTAACTAATGTAACGAAAATTCCAATGTAAAGCTAGTAAAACATCACGATATAGTTCCACCTGAAGTGCAACTGAAACTGTCAAAGCTTGCTCGAGATATTCCCGTCTTTTTAAAGCAACATCTTCGCACCCATGAAAAGTTTAAGCGTACTTATGTCCTTCACAGATGATTTTTCTACAGTTTTTATCCTTGGAAACATATCTGAATTTTCTTACCTTTCAGAAATTTCTAACAATAGCAGGTATGATTTTCAGAATCACGAATTCTGCATATAATATACTTCCTAGGATCCATATAGTCTTCATAGATCCCACGAAAATCGAAATTTCCTGCTCGGATGCACTTAACATTATACCACGGTTGAGGTAAGGTAGAATTTCAGTTCTTCATTTACGACTCTGTTAAACATCCTACAGAAGTGGCAGACTGAAAGTCGGTGTAGAAATTATTTATAGCCTAATTCGTCTGCAAGTTGTCTAGACGTAAATCCAATCGTATATATATATATATATATATATATATATATATATCGAGCATACTTTCAATTATTATGAACGATTTTGAAGCAGCAACTGACATTACTCGTAGAATTTACTTTCAACGGAGATAGTTTGAAATATTTTGTAGCATTTGCAAAATCCTTGGGTTCATACATATTTACAGAAATTTCAAAATATTTCTTTTGTTTTAAAATTAGCTTTTATATTAATTTAAATTACTTTTAAATAACATTCGTGCTTTGTTTTAAATATGCTAAAATTATTATTGTTTCAATTTTTAGATATATCAATGCAAAAATTAATTAAATTTCACTTTAAGAAAAAAATTATTTTCAAACCACTGAATGTGCTTCTAGTTGTTCAATGAAAATGCTATTTTTAAATATTGATATTCAGAAAAAAATGATGGCCTGAATTTATCCGTAAAAACACATTTTTTACAGCTTACAAAGTTTGCTTCTTGAATGCTCAGAATTTATCTGTGCATTCCTCAAGAAATTTTCACCCTTGGACGATTACTGACGAAAAACTTTTAAATAAGTATTGATTTTCAATGTTTTTTTAATCTTTTTTTTAGTCTGCATCTAATATGTTTAAACGTTATTTCTTAATGCAGATAAGGCATTTTTATGAATAAGATTTTTCTTCTATCCATGTGTATATTTTCTCCTTGATTTTGAATAGTGCAAGTAATTTATTGAGATATTCGCATTCATGCAATTATATATATATATATATATATATATATATATATATATATATATATATATATATATGTATGTATATATAATGTGTTACTAAATTTGCTGATTTTAGTATTTACGAGGGTGGGGCGAAAAATCTCTTTTTTTATTTCGAAGTTGTAATAGCACAGAAAAGTTGCGAATTACAAAGAAAAGAAAAAAAAAATCAAAATTGGTTGACATCTTTTGGTCGCGCATAGGCCCTAAATTTTGACAAAATATAAAGAAAACTTGATTATTGCGATTTTTTAAAAAAATGTATTAGAGGTTTTTGTAATGTAAGTCTGTAATTTCTTCACGTAGAGCCTAAAAACAATGTGTTTAATTTTGTTTACATCAGTGGACATCTTCCGGTCGCGCATAGGTCCTAAAGTTTGACAAAATATAAAAACAAAAACTTCATTTTTGAGATTATTTTCTTAATTTTTGAACTAGATGTTTTCGTAATGTAATATTTGTAACGTTTTCAAACAGAGTCTTAAAATATTGTGCTTTAATTTTGTTTAGATCAGTTGATATCTTCCAGTCGCGCATAGGCTCTAAAATTTGCCAAAATATTGTAAATTTCACATATTTACAAGTTTTTTTTTCTATCTTTAATATACTTTTTTCAACGTAAAAGTAACGGTATTTTTATTTTTGAACATGAGAACACAATGTTTTATCATGGTATGAATAAATTAATAAATTCCGATCGCGCAATGATCCCAATGCTATAGAAAAGCAGTACCTGAAAGAAGATAGATGTGACATGTTAGCGTGATGACAGTAAAAACGGGCATGGTACTTTTCGACTTGCTCAATATTTAAAAAGTTTAAATAATACTGTATAGTTTTTAACAATAAACTTGCTTTTATAAAAAAAGAAGGTACTTTGAAGACTGATTTGAAGAATCAGATTGTACATAAGTGAAGAAAGCCCTTCACCTGAACTTCAAGAACTAGTTTTGTTTATATTGAAATCATACATGCCAATGTGATTTAATATCAAAACAAGTAAACATTTTACAGACGGCCCGAAACTTGTTTTCCAAGCAATAAAATGTACCAGGTATTTGCCAAAACCTTTGCTTGATGTTGTAGACCCTGTCATAGAACGGAATGTTTTTTTTTTTTTGCCCACCCAGAACACTTATAGTCCAAGAGCCAGCGACCGCCAGATCGTCATAGTATAAAAGCTGAAACTTTCTCTGCGCATACCCCCCAACAGAGGTAGGAACCATCGGCCACTCTAAAGTTTGGAGGATCGTGGCTTTGGCAGGTAACAGGTGGCAAAGGTGTATAAAATGGCAGAAAATTTCGTCATTTCATAAAGCTTCATTTTTTTATACGTTCTTCTTCGCAGTACTAGAAATCCCTTTATCCCTTGCCAGACACTTTTCCATCGTTGCAAACCCCCGCCAGACAACCTCAAAGTAATGGAAAACTGTTGTGTTCGTAATCTCCCGCGACGAAGTACTTCAAGCTGTCACAAAATGCCGAGCACATTTTATACTGCTACTTCTGAACTTTCTTACGCGCGAACTTTCTTGCAGCGCGCTCGTAATAGAATTACGTTTTTCAAGACTTTGAGGTTGTCTGGCGGGGGTTTGCCACGATGGAAAAGTGTCTGGCAAGGGATCAAGTGATTTCTAGTACTGCGAAGAAGAACCTATAAAAAAATGAAGCTTTATGAAATGACGAAAATTTTCTGCAATTTTATACACCTTTGCCACCTGTTTGTTACCTACCAAAGCCACGATCCTCCAAACTTTAGAGTGGCCGATGGTTCCTACCTCTGTTGGGGGGTATGCGCAGAGAAAGTTTCAGCTTTTATACTATGACGAAGGTCTGGCGGTCGCTGGCTCTTGCTCTATTACTGTTAGCCATGACTCAAGATAACAAGAAACACTGAGAGCTCGGACTTCGAAGAATTCTGAAGCCAAGGCAGATAGATGCGAGAAGGAAAGTAGTAAGACCATTCACGCCACCAAAAATAAACTTCATTGCTCAAGAATACTCAGAAATGATCAAGTGGGTGGATTGTGAATGATCTTCTCCCCCATCGTTTGCAGTAATCACTGACAAGGAGATCAAATCGCACATCGACAGTGACTCAATCCCTGAATGGAACATCAAGCAATTCCCAGTTCACACGCAGGTTGTAGAGCGCTGTGTAAAACTCGTCACGGAAGGCCCAGGAAAATTTTGTGGAGCTGACGGGTTTATAAGAACCACCCTGCTGTCCAGATCATCCATGCCTAACTTCACCAGCAAATCAGTCTTCAAAGTACCTTCTTTTTTATAAAAGCAAGTTTATTGTTAAAAACTATACTGTAATATTTAAACTTTTTAAATATAGAGCAAGTTGAAAAGTACCATGCCCGTTGTTGCTGTCATCACCCACCATGTCATGTCTATTTCCTTTCAGGTACTGATTTAGTATACCATTGGGGTCATTGCACGACCGGAAGTTGTTAATTTATTCACACCATAATAAAACACTATGTTCTTATGTTCGAAAATAAAAATACTGCATCTATTACGTTAAAGACATATTACACAGGTTGGTGTGTATTAAAGACAGAAAAAAAACTTGTAAGAATGTGAAATTTGTAATATTTTGGCGGACCGGAAGATATAAACTGATCTAAACAAAATTAAAACACAATATTTTTAGGCTCTGTTTGAAAACGTTAAAACTATTACATTTGGAAAACATCTAATTCAAAAATTAAGAAAATAATAGCAAAAATGAAGTTTTTTTTTTCATATTTTGTCAAACTGTAGGGTGTATGCGCCACCGGAGTTGTTAACTGATCTAAACAAATTAAAACACAATGCTTTTAGGCTCTATCGGAAGAAATTAAATATTATTACATTACAAAAACCTCTAATTTAAAAAATTAAAGAAAAATCGCTAAAATCAAGTTCTTTTCATATGTTGTCGAACTTTAGGGCCTATGCCGACCGAAAGAGCCAACCGATTTTGAAAAATTTTTTTCTTTGTTTATGCAGTTCGCAACTTTTCCGCGCTATTACAACCTCGAAATGAAAAATGAGATTTTTAGGCCAAACCTAGTACTTACCCAGGCAGCATTGCAATGTCCTCAAATTTTAAGACCTGCTGAAGACTAACGTTATTCAAACGTATCTCTGTCTCTTCATCTATATATAGGGTGACTGCTAATTCATGGTACAAACTTTGAGAGCTGGTACACTATTTAACAGCGTAACAATCACATTTTGTATAGTAATGTATGGTCAAAAGTGAAGCGTCGAAGCACAAACACAGGAAAGAACAGATGCAGGAGAAGGAGGAGGAACGGAGTTAGTAGTTGCTTCCGTTACCGTTAGATGCCCAGTCAGTGTCGATTTGGATAAGAGAAGTCATTCTCGTTTCCGTTTACGTCCATTCACCATTAGAAACCACGTGTGGTTTCAGCATGATGGGGCGCCAGCCCACTTCACTCAAGATGTTCGTCAGTACTTGAATACTTGAATGCAGCATCTGCCATGCGATGGATTGGACGTGGTAGATTTCTCTTGGCCACCCCGGTCTCCCGATTTGATTCCTGTACAAACTGTGATTGTTACAATGTATCAACCCTCGAAGATTATACCATGAATTATTAGTGACTCTGTATACACTACCTATACATGCGCGTATATTTGATTTCAAAATTAAGAGAATTTGCTAATTTTTTCGAATTTCATGAAAAGAACTGAAGAAAATGTAAAACTACAGCTTCGAAGCAACGATGCAAATATTTCATGTCCAATACGCAAGCGTACACTTGTCTGAGGCAGTGTTAGAAGAGAAGCAGGCGTGACGCATAAGCGCGCGTAACGAAATCCGCATTTCGTTCGCTCGCATATCTCACAGAGTTTCCTGTGTCCCTTGCAGCACAATTGTTTAATTTCAAATTAAAACATCAGAAATGAATGAGCACCAGTTCTTAGATGATGCCATAAGATGGCAAATTCTTGAGAGGGTAGAATGCAGACCAGCCTCTTACCAAGATTTGTAGAGTGTTCAATATAACGTCCAGCGTCATGTCCAACTTAAAGAAACATTTTCACACTTTCAGAAAGAGCGGGGAAGGCCGTAGAAGAGTCTGGACGGGCAAAGAATTAATTTGCCGATAACAGTGAAACGTCTCAGATTTTCCGTGACTTCTATACGGTCACAGGAAGCCGAATTTGAATGGCTACTATTTCCAAAAGACTTCTCAGAGAGCTGTTTGCACGAAAATCTGCTGTTTACGTCTCGCTCAATTCTATGAACATTAGTCCTTTTAGCATGGTGCCGAGATTATGATCTCGGCATTCAAATTTATATCCCGTATTTCAATCTCTATGAATACGAATCAGTGAACGATTGATCTCTTCTGATGAGTTCTGGCTCAGCCTAACCCCTTTCTCGACGAAGTTTTATGTAGATAGAACCAGGATCCCACTATCTGCGTTCCATTGCCCAATACGTCGAGCACTATGGAAGCAAATCTTTAATGGTCTAGGCAAGGAACGATGTTGGATGGTTGCTCACTCTTACATGTCTTACAGTTACAGTTTTTCTTTTATCCCCATGTTCGCCTTTTCAGGAATTCAGTTGACCCTGATTTCAGTTTAATGGATGGCAACTCTCAGCAACAAAGAGCTCAACTGGACGATTTACAGTATTTTAAAGGTATTCGCCGGATGGATTGGAGAACACAAACTCCAGACCTCAATCCGATAAAGAATGTTCGAGAGGATCTTGGGCAATCAGCTCGTAATTGGGCAATTGCAACTCGCAACTCCTCTCCGCGGAACAATCATCACCTGAAAACATCGTTTATGAACGAATCGGGTTGATCACCACAGGAGCTCATAAACTGTCTTTATACATGGTGATTCGAAATTAGTTTTACAAACTTTTAGGAGGGGGGTAGGATACACCAAGAAGGTTAAGAATCACATAGCAATACGGGGTCGGAAACGTCGCCTTCGTGTACCTGTTAGTAATCACTTTGAAAAAAGTGTTGGAGTGTGCGTCTAATTCCTTAACCAAGTTCCATAAACAATGGGCTTTCCTCCGACAATTTCGCCCATTTAATGAAAGAAAATATTCTGATTTAACAATTTTTGTCAAGTGCAATCGGTGGAAGATGGATTAGTTTTCGAAAAACCATGGTCGGACAGTTACTATTACTGGAGTACCTCTAAGGTGACTATTAACAGGTACACGAAGACGATGTTTCGGACCTCGCATTGCTTTGTGAATCTGAACCGTCTTGGTGTATCCTATCCCTCCTAAAAGTTTGTAAAACTAATTTTGGAATCATTCTGTAGAGAGTTTCAGTTGGTAAAATTAATGCAGCCTAAGCATAGAGGGCCTAATCAAATTATAGAAGGTGGTTATGGTGGAATTTATCTTATAAACATGAGTCTGCAGATGAAATGGTTGAGCAAATTACCACTAAATTTGACATATGGACTGTGTTCTAGAGGCGCTCAAAGAAGTTTTTTAAAAGTTCAGTTTAAAAAATGTCCACTAGGTGGCGCTTTTAATGGTAAAATCATTTCAAAAAATGGCCCAAATTAGTTGATAAATGCTCAAAAATGATTGAATAAATTGTAAATTTTCTTGTACAATTTGGGTTGTCCTTTCCATTGTTAATTTTGATATTTTTCTATGCAAAACGCCCTCTAGTGGACATTTTTTGAAATATTTTTCCTCTTCGGAATTCCTTGGGCGTAATTCATGGGCGTAGTCTATGAACCAAATTTGGCTAGAAACCGTTCACTCGTTTTATCTGTAGAATACAGTTTATAGGGGGGTTAAATTACAACCACAGGGTGTCCCAAAAACCTAGCGAGACACGTTTAGGGGAGGAATTGAAAAAAAAGAAAATTATAATCACGTTACAATGTAGAGTCAAAAAATGTTTTTTTTTTTTTCTTTTTTTTTATTAATGCACCAGATTATAATGACTACACAAAAGGTGTTGAAGTGTCGGTTAAATCTCATTCCACGCTTTATCAAAATTTAATACATTTTTTACAAAACACACTGCACTAAAATATATGATTGCAAATATTAGGTTGTAACGAAAGTTTCCCGCCACCGCAAACATCGTCAGCACACAGTTCGCGTTGGCGTATTTGCTCATATTTTGTCAAACGATTTTTGGCATTTGAAAGAAAGAGGCTTACTTTATAACACTGTGTTGTGAAATCTGTAAAAAATATAGTTATCATTAAGTATAAGGTGTCCCAAATGGAACTATCACTCTAGAGGATTAGAACCATCATTTACTTCCATTTGTGTCTCAAAAAGTCAGCTACAGAATATCAACAAATTATGAGTACAGCTTTAAGTACTATTGTTATATCATGTGACACTGTGCAGGTTTGGTACCGAAAGTTCAAAATCAGTTATCTAAGGAGTTAGAAGTTAGTTTTTCAGGCAGATATGGCGGAAAACTTTCGTTACAACCTGATGGTATTCCATTTCGAATGCTGAAATTGTCAGAGAATAAACCATTTGTCATTAAGTTCGATAAGGTAACTTAACAGGATCTTCTACAACTTCGGTGAAGCGATATTAATTAGTGTAAGAAAACAACGTTTTTAACATCGTTTTTAATTATATGTGATTCTGAATCCTTTTTATAATCCCACCTCCTCTAAAAGGAAATCGCTATATTTTGGGGCACCCTGTATTTATAACTTTAGTAAATTTTCTGTTTTTATCATCTAGCATACAAAATAATTGAATTTTACTGTACTTACGCATATCAGCATCATACAGAGTGTTCGAAAGTAAGATTCAGTTCAGAAAAAAATTTCTCCCTTTCATTTACAAAAAGTAACACTTTTTAAATTTTTATACGACTCCTGTGCAAAAAATTCCCAATTGATAAAATATACACCAATGTTTCATTTACAAAATTCCAGCTATTCATCATATAAAGTCTCAGAGATATCTTTAAAGAAAGGTGATCGGGAACTATATATGAATTTGAATGTAAACGTATATTGCTACAGTGTCAAAAAAAATATTTTCTTTCGTAATTTTCTGTACGACTCCTGAAATTCGATCTTCCGGTGTTCCCTTACATCTATTTTTCCGCTTCGGGAGCCATTGAAATGTGGTTTAAGTCAACTTATACTTAAATTCATACCTCTGACGGTGTTTAGGATATAATTCTCAAATTTTGTCTATCACCCAATTAGTGTATGGGTATATTTTACTAAATTGGGAATTTTTGGTCGTTACAAATTTAAAAAGTGTAACTTTTTGCAAATAAACGTGATGAATTATCCGCCATAATTTTGAACATATTTTTTTTTCAATTTGCACTGCCCACTTATCTTTAATAGATAAAGAATTCTCAGTTACCACTCAGTCAGAAAAGTCAGTTACCACATAATTATAGCTCGATTGCTGAAGAAGCACTGGATTTCGGCCAATATATTATCTGAATGAGCTTAACTATTTCACTTCCTTGAAAGCGAAATATAGTTAATACATAATTTCTAGTTCAGATGCTTCGATGAATATGCGAACTCTTCGAGAAGCTGGCAGCTAGGAGTGATTCACTATTCACTCCTAGCTGCCAGCATAGGAGTGAATAGAGAATCCAGTTGCCCTATACGCAATATGACAGGCAGTAAATAAACCTAAAATGTAGGTGGTAAAATAAATAGAAATAAAGAAGTCGCAGGGGATTCTAGGATCGGCCCTTATGAATGTATCTATTCGTTTACTTGTTTCTAAAGAATTCATGCATCAGATAACTTTGTGAAATTTCATGCGTAACGGATCGATATAATTGGAACAAGTGAGATAAAGTCGGAACGCCATAGATCTCCAAAGCTGTGCCTCGTATGCATCAGAATTGCCATAGGTAACTGCATAAAAATGCATTTCTCACCCCTGGTAATTATAAAACACATTTTTTTTTCCATTTACTGTAAAATGTATAGGGTCAACAAAGAGAAGACACATTGCGTACATTGATGCTAAAGATTGAAGGCGTAAAAACTATTACTGATAAATTTGATAACGCATCACCATCCTTACTGAAAGATTTCCAGAGGGAATTGGGAACCAACCTCCAGATATGTATTGTTGCTGACGGAAAAAAAAAAAACTTTTAGCAGGAAGGATAAATGAGCTTAATGTCAGGTAAATGCAGTTTTGGTAAATTCAACCAAACAAATGCCAAAAAAATGCATTTATGCCTTCCAATGCCTTATTATGCATTTATGCCTTATTTTGCGAATTAATGAAGCATCATGTGCAAATTAAGGTGTTTTTTAACTAAATCGATCATGCTGAACAACTTTGTTACTGAATTTTTTCCCGTGTCTCCGATCGTTTTAGAGATAATAACGATAATTCAGAATTTATGCACCAGGGGGTGCTGTAAGCGGTTTCCTTGCATACAACATGGCAACTTTAGTATAGGTAGACCCTACTTTTATGGCTACAGCTCTTGCCGTTCAGAATTTATTGTGGTGACAACAGATTTTAGCGCGGGTGCACTGAATAATTTAAGAGATATTTTATTTATATTTAAGAGAACTTATAATTTATCATTTTTTTCTGTAATGAGATGTGATAAATAAATATCCGAAATATTGCATATGTACATAAAATATTCATTAATTTAAATTCTGATATTTTTTGTACGTAAGTATTATTTGTCATTTTTTTTTAACTTGAGCTTTTTTCTTAGAATAACTTTTGCTTCTAAGAATTACTTTTGCTTATTTTTGAAAAGCTTTTGCTTATTTTTAAGTTTTTTTATGAACTATAAATATTTTTATCCTGAATTGAAGTACTTAATAAAGTGCTGCCGGCTATTATTTTTTACAATATTTCATGAATGCTAAATGACTTAGGCTCTAATTTAGAAGTTGCAAAAAAAGTACTGAGTAAAATAATGTTTCATTGTTTTCTTTTTTTGTGAGCTTTAATGTGCTGATATTAATGATCGTTATGAATAAGACTGAACGCACATTTGTACACAGGGTGAATCTTAAAAAGTGGCAAAACCTTTATGGGGTGATAGAACGCATTGACACGAGCAAATTTTGTCATAGAAAGTATGGACGGAACACAAGCGGCGAGCCGCTAGCAGAGCCTGATTATCACACGGGCATACGGGGCAATAGAACGGGGCCCGGAAAAATAAGGGCCCCCAAATCTCTCAAACAAATTTCCTTTGTAATATCTATAGCATATTTTTTAACAATAGATGGACTTAAGAGATTTATTTTCTGTTCTTCTAATTGAATGGTCTTCAAGAATCATGGATGAATAAACAAGAAGTTAGGAGTTTTTGAAAACGTATGGTATGGCCATTTGTATGCTTATCGCAAAATATACATTAGTTAACATTTTTTATTTCGTGGTGAAGGAAAGAAAATTTCGAACTTTTTGGTGTATCAAGAAATTTTTTTCGGAGTGAGAAACTTTGCTCCCGTGCCTCGTAACTGCCATTCCTTGAATGAACGCACCCATGCGCTAATAATACAAACAGGCTAAAAAAATATTTAAATCAATTTTAAATACATAGTCTGTTCTAAATAAGTATAAATTAATATGTAATTTTTCATTCAATTTAAGTATTCTTAAAAAAAATGTTTCATTTTTATGACGGGAAAATGCAACAGCAAACATTAATAAGTTAAAATGCTTGTGATAGTATAGGGGCACCAAAATAACCTCTTGCCCCGGGACCCCGACCACCTATAATCAGGCTCTGGCCGCTAGGTGGCGTTGAACAACTTTAACGCCGAAAGGCGGCATTGTAAATGGTAAGAAAAGGCCTGTTCTCGCATCCAAAGGCATTTTCTTTCATGTATTGTCGACAGGATGGCTGGTTATACAATACACAAGGTTGTCCCATAGCTTGGCCACCAAAATCGCAGGATCTCTCGTGTTTGAACTTATTCCAGTGGAGCCATATGAAAGCCCTAATCTACGACTCCCTTATTGAAACCTATATGGATCTAGTCACCAGGATCGCCGTTGTTGCTAGTGATATTCGTCAAATGCCTGTTATCTTCACAAATGTACGTCAGTCCTTGTCCCGTTGGTTACAGCTAGTAGAGATGAGTTCGGGCTCATTTTTTGAAGCCCGAGCCCGCCCGAGCCGGAAGACTTTTAATCCGAGCCCACCCGAGCCCGAGCAATATTATTAAAGTTGGAGCCCGAGCCCGCCCGAGCCCGAAATTTCAGCTAAAGACAAATAAAATTAACTACAACATTAAGAGGATACAATAAATTTTGGAGCTTCACACACCTCCTAGTCCCCCGTGCCGCTATTTTTTCAAATAAGTACGTCTATTTATCCCATGAATCGCTTTTTAAAATCTGTTTCAAGGAGTATGTTCAACAAAGAAGAAATTTTTCACGAGCCCGAGCCCGCCCGAGCCCGAGTCGGGCCCGGGCTCGGGCTCGGGCTTTCGGGCTCGGGCTGAGCCGTCTCATCTCTAACAGCTAGTGGACGCTCTTTTGAGAAATTTCTTTGAGCATTGTACATCAATTCCATTACTGTTAATACAATGCTTTCTGAAGTATCTCTTCTAATCTTAACTCTTTAAATGTGTGTCGGTGGGAAAGTAACTTTTTAACTTCTCACAGTTGGTGTTCTGACCAACCTTTTACCCCATTTACAACGCCCTCTAGCGGATTGCCGTTTGCGCTTCCTCCATACTTTCTATGACTGAACTTGCTCGTGTAAATGCGTTCTATCAGGCCATAAAGTTTTGGAAACTTTTTCAGAGTCACCCTGTATTTGTTACACTTATACCCTTAAAGTGAATATCTTAAAGTGCTAGAATGGTATTTTTTTCAGAATATCATACAGTTATGTAAAAATATATAAATTTTGAAAATCCATCTATTCCCATATTTTTAATCGCTTTTCTACTCCAGAAGACTTTTTGATAATCCGATAAATCTAAGAAGTGAACAATTAATGTTTTTTTATACTTTCCGAACATGTCAGCATTCAAGGAAAGTACTGTAATCACGAAAAATTCGACTTCGAGATTTTGATGTATTTTGATTTTGTGGACCAGGTAAGTAAAATTCGGTCAAAAAATCGATTTTCGTTTTTGTTTTTAATGCATTAAATACTTTTCTGACCGAATTTTTATCTTTCTAACGATATATTACACTTGTTTATATGAAAAACAAAAGTATTAGACATTTTTATATTTCCCCAATACACTTTATAGTTCATACGTTTATGTGAAATCTTTAAAGCTGGTTCTCTCAAAACGTGAACTTTACAGGTTCATGTTCTTTTTCTCAATATCTATTAAACTTTTGAATTCAATTTTTAGTGACAAATATATCATACTATATTACATATTTGTTAATATATTGAGAATTTTCATTTTAGGCAGCAAGATTCTATCAAAAATGGAAATTTAAGAGTGATTTTCAGTAAAAAAAGTAATGATTGTTTTTATTTTTATTTAGAAAAAATAACTGAGTAAGTAACTGAGTTAAAGTATGTGAAACATGTTATTACAAGTTCTGTTAAAATTTTGTAAAATTATCTTTCACAATTTCTGAGAAAAGTTGCATAGAGTTGATGAATTTAACAAGGCAGAGATAGGGTTTACCCGGTTCCCTTAAACGTTTCGTGATATTTTGAATTTATTTATGATATTTTTAACTATGATGCATCTATGTATGTAAGTACGTGCGGGAGTGCGTTTGTGTGTGTGTGTGTGCATGGGCGTTAGCATGATAGCTACTGCACAGTACATTCAATTCAGCTCAAATATTGTATGTATGTTATAGACCACCCTCGTATTTCCAATATTTCTTTTGGAGAGTACAGGACGTATAATTTCTTTTTTTACAAAGTTACAAAAATATTTCTTTTACGTTATGGCCAATGGATGAAAATTCTTCGAACTAAACTAGCGTCTAAACGGTGCATTCGATTGAACTTAAATTGGGCATGCATATTAAAAGTCAGACTCACATGACCAGTATAGGTTTTGGTCTGCGTAGAGCCGATAGTTTGTTCACAATATTGCAAACAAGAATTCTTATACATTAGGAGACCTATGGGCACAAGACATTTAAGATACATTTATAATTCATCATATCAAAATATACAATAACAAGTAAAACAGTATATAAGCTAATTAAAAACAGAATGGATGCTCATAGTTAGCGATAGCACCTAATAAGTTCAAGATATAATAAATGGGTGTCAAAGAAAGTCAAAAGAAATTTGAATACTTGTTTCTTTCATTGGGACATCAGACTTGTAAAATTAAAACTTTTCCTTGCTTCGTCTTGTCTTGCCCCTAATTTTCAAAAGAGTTTACTTAAATCTATTAAATCTTTGTTGTTGATTCATGCTAAACTCAAATGCATAATCCAATAAGCTCTGATGTTAAAACTTTCCATAAGCGTATTAATTATTTACAGAATCATCGATTTTTCGGAGAAATTCGGAAAGTTCTGAGGGAAGAAGACTTTTAAATTTGAAAAGATCTTTAAAATTTGCTTCTAATCTAAAAATAGAAAAGTTTTCTTTCGAAGGGCACACAATTTAATTTTGCTGACAAGCCTTCGAGAGAAAACTCGTTTTCCAATAAAATTTGAAGGCTTGGTTTAAACATCAAAAGATTTCAGGGTTCTTAAATTTCTGCTCGCATTCGCTAAAGGTAGAAATAAATAAAGATTTTTTTTTTCCATTTCATGTTATCGTATGATGCTTTTCTTGAGGCAATTTATGCAGTAGGTTTATACTGGGCTTTTGGATCTTGTTCTATTGAAGAATATAATCACATAATTTCTAATGCAGTTATTATAGAAATAAAACTGACTTAATGATTGCTCTGTAATCTAATATTTTCTGACTGTGGCTCTATATTTAGACGTCAGTATTACTGAATGCGAAATAATGTCTTCCATACGGCAAAAAAAAAATCTTCTTCTATCTGCTTGAGACAATTCTTTTTATTGTAAATTTGGAAAGCAAAATACTATGTTTCTCAAAATGATGTTATATAACTCTTATTAAATAATAAGTTGAAAAAAAAATACAGGGTTATTCAGAATTCCCTCCCGAGTTTGGAAGGCTTATATATATATATATATCACCAATACATCATAAAAGTTGACTATATTGGATAAAGAAACTTTTTGTTTATAATTTCTGTTTATAAATGTTCAATATGTGAACCTTTCGTGATGCGGCAGATATCAAGCCTAAAGTCAAATTCTTCCCTCCGCACACTGGCTTTAACATGTCGCGATCAACGACAGGGAATGCGGTTGTTATCCTTTGGCGTGAATCTTGTAAATCACGTGTCCATAGGGGCATGAACACATCATCTTTTATGTAATCTCATAAAAAAAAATCGCAGAGCGGAGAGCCAGGTCCGGAGAGCGAGGTGTCCACGGAAGAAGGTAATTGTCGTCATGAGAACCTCGACCAATCCTATGACGAGAAAGCTCGTTATTTGTGAAACAAAACTTGTAATGTTTCTTTCTAAAGTAAAATCAACATTTTTGCTGCATTGGTAATATATATATATATATATATATATATATATATATATATATATATATATATATATATATATATATATATATATATATATAAAGTCTTACAAACCAGGGAGGGAATTGTGAATAATCTTATATAAGTTGAAAAAAAAAATAATTATGGACCCTGTGAAAATGCGGGATTACAGAATTAGTAAGAAGTATAGTACCTGTAAGGTATTCGGTAAAATACCAAAAATTTTTCAAATTTGCTTGTAAGAAATGCTTTATCTGACTTTGAGAAAAAATATAGTTTTGTATATCATCCAGTTTTAGTATGAACTAGCAGTTACAACTGAAGTATATAAGTTGGGAGATCGTTTGAAATGATCTGGAAATTCAAAGGATCCTATCCTACAAAGAGGGTAGTGACGCTTCTATGACTACCCTTCCAAGAGTTCAAGCAGTAATTGATCAAAAATATATTCTTTTAAATGAATGATTATATTATAAAGTAGTATTGAATATTTACTACTTCTTAAGCCATAAAAAGTTTTCAACGACTACCCATGCAGGATGTCCCAAACACATGGTAACAACTTTTACTACTTTATCCATCACGGAAAGTGAACAATTCAGATTTTTTAAAAATGCTCAGAATAAGTTACAGGAAAATTAAAATTAAAAATTCCCATTAATTCTAAAAATTGACGCTTTTAAATTTTTTATATGATGAATATGATACGATAAAATTTCCCAGTTAGCAAAATGTCCCCCTCAGACTAAATTACGTCATATGCAAAATTTCAGCCTTTCATCACAAAGCGTCTCAAATATATCTTTAAACTAAGATTATCAGGGGCTATACATGAAATTGAATGTAAATATGCATTGCTATAGTCCCGAAAAATATGATTCTTTAGTGATTTCTGTACGACTCTTAAAATGCGATCATAAGAGGGGATTACTTCTCTTCGAGAACCATTGAAAAGTGACATTTTAATCTTCATATCTCTGACACTTTTTAGAATATAATTCTCAAATTTTGAGCGTCCCCTCATTAGTCTATGGGTCACATTTTGCGAATTGGAACTGGGGGTCGTATATAAATTTAAAAGATTAGTTTTTTTTAAATTAACGAGAGGAAGGAATTATTTTGCAGCGGTATCCTTTTTCCACCTTATTTTCACTATTTTTTTCAATTGACAGCATCTATTTATATCTGATAGATAATGAATTAAAGCGTGTTACAACCTTTCTGAGACACCCTGAATAGTGGGGGTGTCCAAAAAGATGCTTGCATGCTTTAATTCTGTACATGTTACAGAAAGCGGATGAAGTAAATTTAAAAAAAAAAAAAAATGTTCAAAATAAGCCAAAACTACTTGAAGAAAAAGATAATATCATTTGTTTTCAAAAAAGGACACTTTTCAAATTTGTATGCGATCCCCGCATACAAATCGCAGTTAGTAAAATTTTTCCCCCATAGACTAATGATGTGACATACAAAGTGCGTATCTTTCATCCTAAAACGTCTCTGAGATTTCTTTAAAATAAAGGTGGGCAGAGCCTATACATGAATTTGAATCCATACGTTTATTGCCATAGTTGAAAAAAAAATTATTTTCTTTCGCGATTTCTGAAACGCGATGGTCTGATTTACTTTTTTTTCCCTTCGAAGTCATTTGAAAGTGATTTAAGTCAGCATATATTTATCTTTATATCTTTGGCACGTTCTAGGATATATTTAACACATTTTGTATCTCACCTCATAAGTGTACTTGGCGCATTTTACTAATTTAATTTTTTTTTGTACGCGAATCTTATATAAAGTCAAAAAGGCACTCGTCGAAAAATAACGAGAGGAATTTTTTCTTAATGCAGTCCTTTTTTTCAACCCCAATTCAAAATTTTTTTTTCATCTTATACTTTTCACTTATCAAATGGATAAAATATTAAAATTATTACCATGAATTGTTACCTGAATCTGTATATGTATTATTAAAACATCGAGTTACCTAGGTATCATGATTGTAGGAGATGACATAATATAATTCCACTCGAATATTCTGAACACTTAAAAGAATCATTAAAATCTATTAATACACATAAAATCGAATCAAAGGCGACTATAATAAAATTGTCTGAATATGTAATGGTATCTAGCAAAAGTCATAGTATGTTAAATTGCAATTAGGGAATGCAATCCCGCACTGTTTTTTTCTATTCGCGGGATTTCGGGATTGAGATTTGTTGATCCCGCGGCATCCCGCAATCCTTCGGGATTGAGATTTGTTGATCCCGCGGCATCCCGCAATCCTTCGGGATTGAGATTTGTTGATCCCGCGGCATCCCGCAATCCTTCGGGATTGAGATTTGTTGATCCCGCGGCATCCGCAATCCCTCGGGATTGACATTTCATTCAAATAAAAATTAATTTTAATGGAGAAAAATAAGAAAATGTAAGATTGCAAGCACAATCAAGTTTAATACTTTGTCTTATTTTATAATTAATACAATACCTTATATAAATATGAAAACTATAGTTATGATTATAAGTCTTCCAGCGAGAGCGGGATTGTATTGCCTCAATCCAATTATAAAGCTGTTGACACAGTTGTTATATCTTTACATTAAAAATAAAATTCACTAAATTTTATCTAGCTACGTAACATTTAACAAAAATGAAAATTTACCCATAAAGTAAATCAGCAATATTCAAGAATGATTAATCTTTTCAAAATATGGATATGTGTCCAACTATTTCTTTCCTAAATAAGAAGTTTATAATAGTTGAAAATGTTACGTAAGCACATACGGATTTTAACAGTAAAATAGATTCCAGGAGTTTTAATAATGTTTACGTAGAATTTTATATTTTAATTTCAACAGATGTATGCAATGCTCTTGAAGCATTCATGAGAATTATCACAACAATGCACGAACAGCTCCAAATATTTAACATTCTGAAATAGCAAGACAAGCGTGTAAATTTGCTGCAGGCAATCACGGAATGTTATTTAATAGTACACGAATAGCAAAGGGATACTTACTCTCTTCCATAAATTTACAACCCCATAATTCCTTGCGTCAACATTCTTTTAAATTGAATTATGCTCCACTAAGCTAACTTCGAGAAGATCGTAAACCAAAGTATAACAAATGTATTTATTTTAGTATTCAGGCGGCTTCTTTTACTGTCTGCATATGATCACATCGTGGTCTTTTGGAGTCGTTTGTTAAAATAAGTTACATAAGATGGCAGATGTAGAAATGAACATGATAATGAATTTCTTCATTACTGGGGAACCAGGGCGGTACTGAAATCTACGTTAAAGAAAAAAAAAAATCTCAAACTGAGGTCAAATACTTCAACTGAACCTTCAAATATTCAAAATACTCCAGAAAATGCCCTGTTGTTGACCAACTCTTTTGAGGGCCATAGATGATAGCGAACATGAATTTCCCATTTCGCCAGTGGTCGCCAGTGGTCGAGTCTCTCCTATGAATACGGACAGGCCTTTAAGAATTGCACTGACTTTAGGGCTGTTCAGCCATCGCCTGATCATTGTTTAAACTGTCCTGATTTTACTTTGTAAGGAGTATAGTAAAAACGTTTTCTTTTCTTTACAGTATCAAAACTACTGAGACAAATGTGAAGGCTTAACACAAGGAATATTTCGTTCGTACGACTAGTTCCACATCTAAATAATTAGTTCTGGTAAAATACAATACATTATACGATTGCTATATACTTTTCAAATCCACTCATAAACAATAATGTACATATGCAGAGAGTCCCAAAATCACTGGCCTATGCTTTTAGTAATTAACTATTGATCATAAAAATACACAGTAAATTAAATAGTTATGTAAATAAAGGTACAGAATTTCATGATATCGATTAAAACTTTCAGTAGATTAAATCTAAAAAATCTGATGTGTCCAACACATGACTTCCTTGCACGTCCATTAGATCAAAAATATTTTCGAAGCACTTCCTCTAAATTTATTTGTTTGAAAGAGATAAAATATCAATAATAGTAAGGTTTAGCGATTTCTAGCCAAATATTTCGATATCGCCAAGCTGAGTTCAATTTGAAGGATTTCCTTCTGACACTTTATTTGGCGATATTTCACCAAAAGCCGACAAACTTGAGATAGTCAGCGAGATTTTGGGGATAGCCAAAGTAGTCATTGACCACAGACTTTCAATGAATTGAATGCATCTATACACCTCAATGTATTCAAAGTCATTTGGCTCACCATGTAAATAAATTCTCAGTCGATTGCTGTCAAAAAAGATATTGAAAACAGTTAGATATTAAAATAGTTCTAAATACAAAGTTAAAAAATCTACGGGTTAAAGTTTTAGAATTATACAAAATAGGAAATAATTTTTGGCGCCGAATTTGGCGATATTTCGGCGAAACTCGTCAATGTCGACGACATTTGGCGAGATTTTAAGCATGAACCAAACAATGACAGATTATCGCCAAATTTGGCGATATTTCGCCAAAACTCGCCAAGAACGATAACAAATGGCGATACTTTGGGCATGGACCAAATGACTGACTATCGCCAAATTTGGCGATATTTCGCCAAACGGTCGAGGACAGACGGCGAGATTTTGGGCATGTACCAAACAATGACTGTCTACAGTTGTATTATATTGAAGATGTCCATAGACATTAAGGTACTGAAATTCTTTTCGGTGGTCCTGTAAATAAACTCTCCAGTAGATTGGAACCAAAAATCGAGATGCACAACTAGATGTTACAACATTCTTATATATGAAATTTCATAATAGTTTTTGAGATTTGAGAGTTAAATATGCATACACATACACCAAAAGTCGCCAAGCTTGGCGACTTTTGGTATAGTTCTTGAGGGAGGCACGTGACCGTGGTCGGACCATTACCTAACTTATGTGGTAGGACGGTATTGTGCTTGAAATGGATGAATGCCCCTAAAATTGCTATTGACCGTAATGTATTGGAAATCTTTTGAGTGTTCCTGTAGCAGAACTATAAATGATAAAGACACTTTTTTTAATGGAGAAATTCATTTTCTAACTCTTTACAGCATATATCACTTCTGAATCGTTTGAAATAGCCCAATACCTCTAAAAAACGCTTTGATGAATTTCGGCCCATAGAGCGTAATGTATTTCGAATCTTTTGGGCGGTCCTGTAGATAAACTATTCAGTCGAATGAAACCGAAAGGGGAGGTGCACAACTAGATGTTACAACAATCCTAAATATAAAGTTTCAACATTCAACGCCTAACAGTTTTTGAGATATGCGAGTTTAATGAATTTCGGCCCATTGAGTGTAATGTATTTCGAATGTTTTGGGCAGTCCTGTAGATAAACTATTCAGTCGAATGGAACCAAAAGGGGAGGTGCACAACTAGATGTTACAACTATCCAAAATATGAAGTTTCGACATTCTACGCCTAATAGCTTTTGAGTTAGGCGAGTTTAATGAATTTCGGCCCATAGAGCGTAATGTATTTCGAATCTTTTGGGCAGTCCTGTACATAAACTATCCATTCGATTGCCACCAAAAGGGGAGGTGCACAACTAGATCATAGAACAATCCTAAATATCAAATCTCAACATTCTACGACCAATAGTTTTTGAGATATGCGAGTTACATACATACGTACGTACGTACGTACGTTCAGACGGTATGGAAAAACTGGCCACAGTAGACTCGCCACTGGTCAAAATGAGTTGCAGACGCGTTAATATGATCGTGCATGCTAGCCTACGATGAGATGCATCGAAAAGTTTTTTAAATTAAATTTAGAGGTAGTCAAAATCGGTTTTTATGTCGAAATTTTCCCCCCAAAATTTTTCGGGATCACATTACTTCCTTATACTACGTACAAGGAAGTAATAAATACAAAATTTAAATTTTTATATGGCCCCGTACGAAAAAAAATCTATTTAGTAAAATGTGCCCCATACATTAATTAGCTGATTAGCAAAGTTTCAACCTTTTCTCATATAAACGCTCAGAGGTATGTTTGACAAATTTGGTGGGGGCTACACAATACCAATAATAGCAAAAGTATCATGTACAGTGAAACTTCTCTGAGCGGCCACCCTACCGTACCGAGAATATTTGGCCGCTCAGAGTTGTGGCCGCTTTCAAGGGTTTTATTTACTATTATAAGATAATTGCTATAATGTGTAATATAAACAAGTCTGGCGCATATTCCGTATTTAAAATGAAATATAAAACTTATCTAACGAGAAAATAGTACTTTAATTCTTTCTTCATCGATTAAAATTTATTTAAATGCTTGGTAATGATCTTAATCGTAAGTGTTCGGAAAGTCGAGTGGAGTGGCCTAAAGTCGCTTGTGTTGGAAGTTTAGATTGCTCGCCATTACAAACATAGGGAAATTCCTCGTCAGAGACGGAATGGGCACAATGAAAGGATTCCCCATCTTAAGGGTGTGGGGAGAACACAAAAGAGATAACAGATTCAATTCCAGTTATTCCTGGGACTTATATTCGACCATAAACCTGACCTTGAGATTTTCCGCTCAAAATTACAGCATGGAGTGAGTAGAATTTCCCGAAAAATGAAATGGTCGATCCCACTCGGTGGCGGTTTAGAGGGGGTCGGGTGGCCCCTAAAATAGAGGTTATTTTAACATTAAGTCTATGAGTAAAAAAATCCGTGCCGTGAAAAATTGGCCGTTTACAGGGGTGACCGCTATAGAGGGGTTGCCATTCGGAGAGGTTTCACTTGATCAATCATTGTTTTCTTTCGTAATTTCTCTACGAGCACTGAAACACAATCATCTGGCGTGATGTTTTTCCCTTTGTGTCCCACTGAAAAGCGGTTTAAGTCAGCATTGATTTATTTTCATATCTCCAATCACTTGATCAATCATTGTTTTCTTTCGTAATTTCTCTACGAGCACTGAAACACAATCATCTGGCGTGATGTTTTTCCCTTTGTGTCCCACTGAAAAGCGGTTTAAGTCAGCATTGATTTATTTTCATATCTCCAACACTTTTTAAGATAAAAATCTCAATTTTCGTAATTCGCCTGATTAGTGTATGGGTCACATTTTACTAACTGGGAAAATTTTTTGTACGAGGGCCGTATAAAAATTTAAATTTTGCATTTATTTGGATTAAAGCTCCAGGACGTTTTAATGGATACTATAAAATTCTGCAACTTTTTTTACTCAACTTAGCGATTTAATATATATGTCTCTCATCAATATTTAAGAAATAAAGGACTAGGTCAGTGCTTTTTTGACACCCTGTATATATATATATATATATGTATATATATATATATATTACTTCAAATTAAAGTATAGTAAGTATAGTAAAGTATAGAGTAAAAGAAATTCTGAACGCAACTAAAAACAAATATTGAATAAAGCTGTGTTAAAAATTTCAATAATAAATGAATGCCTTTAAAACTCTTGATAAAAATGATTAAAAAAAAAAACTCAATTCCTCGAAAATTTCAAAAGAAAAAATACGCAAAAAATTACGCAAGCATACTTGATATTTCATTTTTGAAGAAAAGAAATTTTTGATATTTCGCGGAAAATGTTTTACTTGAATGTGTGTGACTACCTAATATTAAAGCCGTTTGTATTTTAAATAATATATTTATGTTTACAGATAAACGCTAAAAATTAGATCGTTCCATTTCTAAGAAATCTGCAGGAAACAAGGCTTCCATGTATTTTCATAATAATATTACTGAAGAAATTCAAGTATCGTCAAGTACACACTATTGGTATAATTGACTTTCATTTGTAATAATACTAAGAAAATAAATGGAAGCCTTTATTCCTAGAAAATTCTTAGTAATTCACTAATATAATTTTTAAGGTGTATTTATTGAAATTCATTTTCATCCTTTTAAAATTCTAGTAAAGCTAAATTATTTAGTAATATAAGATAGCCATTCAGATGGCAGATACAGGAAGTTAATTAATAGAAATTTATCGAATATCTCTAATTCATAGCAAAGATTTTCATAGTAAACAATATACTGAATAAGTATTCAACTGAATTCGGAGAAGTTACTTTGAAGAGCGAGAACTTCAAATAATTCAGGAGGTGGAAGTAATTCATTTATCGTTTAGCGCTTCTCTCACCACATGGTGTGGTTTCTAAAATATTTCAAGTTCTTTTACCACTTAAATTCAATTCTAAGAAGATATGGAAACTAAGTTGAAAAGGAACAATGAAGGAGATGAAATACTGCCTTACTAATAAATTATGTTGTTTTGTTTGAACTGAGATGAAAGAAACATGATTGATGAAAACAGTTTAATTAATTTTTGTTTACAACATTCATTTAGAATATAAAGTAAAAATTATAAAACTTTGTGAGTTATACATTTTTTGAATAGCCAGTAAAAATGATTATTGCAAGTTATTATATGAATTTTCATGGTTTTTAATGCATTTCTTCCGCTTCTTTGCGCCCTTTTCCAGCTGATATAGGATCTCGAAGGTTGATTAATCACAGAACAGTGCCCAATTTATTAATCCAATATATTTAGTAATAAGTACTAATTTATAGTGTTCTTTTTTAATTTGTAAAATAATCTGATGCCTCAAATGCACACAGTATTCTACAGAACAATTGGTTGAAAGCAGAATCTCGCAAACATATGCAACCACATGATTCTATATTTTATAGATTCTATATATTATAGGAAGATTCTATATTTTATAGCTTTCAATCACTTCTACCTTATTACAGTACGTAAATCATTACAGTAATACCTTGTGCACATCAATGTTCAAAATAATGGTCACAATGATGCTACGAAGGGAAGACATAAAGCACAAATTTTTATAGTCAATTTTCTGTAACTGCACTTGCCTGATATTAGATTCATTTATCCTTTATGATCAACGTGTTTTCAGTCAGAAAAATACTCAATTAGACACTGGTGTGCAATTTCCTTTGCCCATTGTGCAAACGATTGGTGGCAAGTTATCGCAAGTATAAATAATACGATTTTACGCCTTGTATTTTACGATTTCTATTTTTTTTCACATTAATGCATGCAAGGTGTTTTCTCTTATTAAATCGATGATGCTGAACACCTTTTTCTTCTAAATTTTGCCTAATTTTCTACTAAATTCTATCTAATTTCAATTGAATTCTAAACTTGTAGTTTTCTCATATCACGTGCCATTTTTGAGACAAGAACGCTAACTCCAAATTTAGCAGCCAGGTGGCGCTGCAAGCAGTTTTTTGCTTAGCTCGGGGCAACTTTACTATACCTAGATCCCACTTTTATGACTATACTAGCTCTTGCCGTTCAGAATTTATTGCGGTGACAACAGACTTTAGTACGGGCGTACTGAATAATTTAAGAGATTATTTATATTTGAGAGAACTTATGATTTATCATTTTTTTCTGTAATCAGGTGTGATAAATAAATATCCAAAATAATAAATATGTACATAATATGTTCTTTAATTTAAATTCATGGCAACTTTACTAAACCTAGATTCCACTCTTATGATTATAGCAGTTGCAGTTCAGAACTTATTGAGGTGACAACGGGGCACACTGTATATTTTTCCTTTCAGCCAGGGAGAAGGGGCATAGCTCTTTCCCGCTCATATGTTTGGGCACTATGCTCCCAAACTGACTATGAGTCGCATACAATAGCAACACATTGCAAAACTACAATAATTGATTCGAACTGATTGCGTACTGATTGTTTCACAGACCATAAGATACCAGTAGTCCACTTGAATAGCGAAACAAGTAGAATATTAACTGCATCTCAAATGGCTGAAATAGCAAGAGTGACGAATTCTACTGGAAAGCGCTAAGCTCTTTCTGTGAAAATCTCGACTGAGCAACAAATGGCCGCAAAGCAAGCAAAGTTAATTTCTTTCAGAAAATTATTTTCATGAACCACAGGTTGTGTCCTATTAGTGTAGGCGGACTATTAATTAACACTGCACCAGTAATTGCCAGTTTGCTATAAAATTTATTACAATATGTTTTTATATCAGAACTGTTATCAAATGGTCCTATGTAGTACCAATTAAGACATTTGTCTTCAATTTAATGTATTATTTTTACCTCCAGGGATCTCTAGGTATCTATAATTGCGTTTTTAAATTCATTGTTAAAAATCGTATACTTGGTACCTGCCTTAATGATGAAATTAAGATAAGTTCATTTTCAACCTGTTTCTATTTGAAGCATATTTGTTTTTAGAAATTAATTTACACTGAATTGTATCAAATTATACTATATAAAATATTTCTGTATATAAATTGTTCCAACTCAGTGCATTTTTATTACACTGATTTTTTTATCTGTTTCTGATAATAGTTTTCATATAATTAAAAAATATTTTCTTTGTATAATATGTGCCATTGTAATATTCTACCTATTCTATTTATCTTATATTAAAGTGGTATTACTATTATTGTTATCATTAATTTGAGATTTTGTGTAGTATTTTTCTTTGGTTTTGCAAAATAATTCAATGTGAGTTGAATATCATATTTAAAAAAATATATATTTTTGTTGTTCCTTTTAAGGAGGTATTGATTAAAAATAAATGACCAAGTTTTTCTACTCATTTTTTAGGTGTTAGTTACTGGAGCATGAATTGCCTTTCACTGGATCCAAATTTTTTCTTGTTGTCGATTACTGGTGTCGCCACCATGACATCAGTATTTTCCAATATTCTGTAATCAACTATACAATACACAAATTTTCAAAGTTCCCTTAAGCTTTGAAAACAGAAAGTTTGGCCCAGGACAGCTTTAGTAATTTGCCATGACTAGTTAATTTTTATAATATTTATCTGTAATGATATACAGTAAAGTTAATTTTCAAGCAAGCTTGAATGCGTAATGCTCTTACCTTTTCTACACTTTGAATGTTAAATGTCAAGGATTTTAATGTTTACACAAAAATAGGCTGGGATTATTACGATCCCAAAAATCTGCAGATATGTAATTTAAGTAAATTAATAAAAAGAACTAACGATTTCATTTTAAAAAAGTGTAGTATTTTTCCAGTGGAAAATTATTTGCAATAAACATTTTTTCGGTCCATTACTATATTCTTTATTGCAAATGTTTTACACCGTCAATTTTTATTCTACGTGTATCGCCATTTATGGTTTTTCAATACGTAGAATAATTTTCGCAGGAGAAAAGCTGATGCTGTTTTAAAAATATTTAAATTTTTTCACTGTAATCGTAAGTGAGATATCTAATGTTCCAAATAATCACAATCTTGAACGCAGAACTTCAAATAACAATGTATAAAATCTCCTTCCGACTGATTGAATATTCGGGCCATTAGGCTTCAAATATAATGTTTGTTTGTTTTTTCCTTTAATCACCCTGCAATCCATTTAAAAAGAAACAAAAATACAATAATGTTGTTTGAAATTCCAGACTTAATTATGCATGTAGTTCTTGTTTTTATTATTTTTTTGCTATACATACATACATACATATATATATATATATATATATATATATATATATATATATCCTCTCAAAAAAGCATTCGCCTGCAAGTCAAATATATTACGTCGGTTTCGCATATAAAATACTTTATTCATCTGAAATGATTTGTACGGTATGGAATAATAACATTGTATATTCCTTTTGAGTTATGTATTTTTCGAAAAATATATGATTGGGTATTCACTTAACTAACATGGAAATTTTCAATTGCACTCGAATTTTTTTTGAGTACATACACAATGAATTTTTGCTTCATTAATCTTAACCTTTATCAAACGCATATTTGAAAACGAGTATAAACTTTTGTGCGTCTTCAACTTATAAACTTTAAAAAATATTTGTTAAAATATTGCTATCTTTTAAATTCATACTCAGAAAGAAAGGAATTAAAAAAACACAAGAAATTCCTATGTGTTTTTAATTGCATGGTTTAAAAAAAATGCATGAAACTATAACCATTAATTATTTAACCCATTCATCTGAAAACAGATAATCAGGCAATTTGTAAAATTTCGCCTTTATCCAAATAATAAGTCAATTTAAGCAAAATATGAAGCAAAGCCATAAATAGTACGAAAAAGAACGACGTACGAAAAATAGTACGAATACATGAAGCAAAGCTATAATTAGTACGAAAAGAAAATGATTATGCAAGCAAAATGTTTGAAATAATAAATAATTTTGTAAACTAACTCCACAAAAATTACTTCAATGGCCATGCAGTTGTTCCGATATATATTTTTAAAATTTTCATCGGTCGAAAACATTCACATGGAACCGAAAAGAAAGTAAAGAGAAAACACAAGCGACGAACACGTTGCCAAACGGACTGCATTTCTTTTTCTTGCTTACTTCTTTACTCTTTTTCGATTTTTGCAGTTTTTTCGCATTTACCTTTGAAGCGTTCTCGTTTCTTGAATCATTTAGGTTTTCTTGTTTGATACAAACCTCAGAAATTACATTCCTAAGTTTATTAACAATAAGTGCAATATTCATCGTTCGAAATGATAAGGTTTAAAAGGTCTAAGTGGGAGGTTTTACGCTCTTTTTTTCTTAGACGTCCGATGTAAAGTTTCGATTCTTCAGCTTGAACTTTATGATATCCGATTTTTTTCAGTTTTTTTTTTTTTTTGAGTAATTCTTATTTTACATTTGCTCACTGGGAAAAACGAGACTTATTGCTCATGTTGAACAGCGTTCAATTTCTCATTGAGCTAGTTTGGAAAAGAAAATCTAGGCACTTCTTAATGTTACCTTATTAATAACTCCAAAATAATAATAATCCAAAAAATAATTAAAATTAATGATTCAGTTGGCTTAACTTACTTTTAAATAGTAATTAAAATTAACTAATTGCACTCATTTAATTTGGAAGTTCCTAAGAAATGAGCCTCTCTCCGCTTTTTTCCCTTAAGATTGACCACTGGTCTTTCTCTTAACTTAATTATTTTGAGGTGGACACAACTCTTATTAGCTTATTAGACGAACCAAAATAGAGTTATGTCATATCCTAATTTAACAATATTGCTCAAACTTCATACATTAAACTCCTGTGCAAATATTTTTTTTACCATTTTCTGACTTCCACAGTATTATACCAAAGTCCCATACATTAAACCTACTTTTTGTCAAAAAATATTATTTTTATGTTTATAACCTTAATTCTTGACACCAATAGATATATGGAAAATATTTTGGTTTATAATTAAATTCAAATTCAATTTTGGTTTATAATTCTATTCAAATTGGCAATGCTTTCAATGTTTCCCGAAAACTGAGTGAATAATGAAGTGGAAACGGAAATGTTACCAAAGCATACAGTCAATATTTGATAAATACCTCTAAAAGCGTCATAAGTTTTACTGCAACATTGATTTGTTAGGTGAGCTTTCGAAAATCTAATTTTAACTGCCCTCACAAGTAGCTTTGCTGTTTATGAACTGAAAATCTATCGCTGAAAATAAGAATAAAAGTTGCGAAACAATTATCTAATCGCACACGCAAATCTCTTTTGAAAAATTATCCTTACACTCATTATGTATAATTACAGCAGATTCTACCGACATTTTTATTAATCAACTTTTATTAATAGTTAAAAATACCATTGTAAATTGCATTGAACATATCGTAGTGAGAAATAAATATGAAAATTGACACATGAAAGAATTTTTTTCATGATAAAAAATCAATAGAGTTTTTATTTTTGTTCTATAAATAATTAGAATGTTCAAAATTGAGCTGATTTCTAGTGGCCTTTACAAACAAATGCATTTATACAATTACCGGCGTATAACGCGCACCTATAATTTTAAACTTCATTTTTTTATTTTTACGTATATCCTCCGTATAACGCGCACGATTTACTTTGCAATTACAGACTTGCCCTATGGAATCCAGAAAGTATTTTAGTTTGGGATATGCTGAGATCCAATATAACGTATAATACAAAGAAATTAGTGAAATAGTGTAACATAGACATGGCAGTTTTTATAGGCGGATTAACGCCATCAGTTCACCCTTTAGATGTGTGTATTAATAAAACCATTCAAAGGAAATTTTAAAAACGATTTTTGGAATACGTGGATGTTGGAAGGAGATAAAAACATTTTACGAAAGGAGGTGAAAATGCGGCATGTCAGTCTAGAAAATAGCGTGTGTTTTGGATAATACACGCATTCCTGGACAAAATTAAAACCTGATATAATTAAAAAAGTCATTTGAAAATGGAGTATATCGAAACAATCTCGATGGAACTCAAGATAAAACTATTTATTTATGGATCAGAGTAACAGTGATAGTGAAGATGAAAAACTGAATTTGATCATGCGCCCTGAAAAAATATAACGAAAACATGAATATGACGAACTTTTTTATGCTGTCCGATAATTAAAAATTGAAGTTCATAAGGTATGTCATTTGTTTTTAAAATAAACAACATTCAGGTAACATATAGAAAATCTCATTTTTTCTATGCTCATCTTTTTCCTTATTTTTTAAATTCATCGTTTTTATAAACCGGCGTATATCGCGCACCCTTAAATTTTCGACCTTATTTTTTTGTATGAAAAAGTACGTGTTACACGCCGGGAATTTACGGAAACATATTTAAAAATTTTTTAAGTTACAAAGAATCCTTTATTAAAGTTTTAGTTTAAAGTTTAATAATGTTTTTGAACTATCCCTGTAGATTTTTCCTCAAAGCAAAAATTTATTATTAAAAATATTAAAACAGATAAAAACAGGTGACTCTCTAAAAAGAGTACACGCACATTAAGAATCTAAGTTTCGTCGAAACTATATGGTTTAAAACAAACATCTTGCAACAAGAAAAATTTGTAAAAATGTTTCATATGATGTAATCAGTTTTATAGTGAACATTAGATTTCTAATCTTGATTTTTTTTTTTAAAATGTTAAAATTGGTATTTCTGCTTTTATCAATTCGTATTAATATATTATTCTGATAAAAGAAAAAAATGCGATCCAGAATCTTAATGCAAATTAAAAATTTGTAGTCTGTGTTTTGCTTTTTACGCTTGAGTAAATTACGTTAACAGAACATATTAACAGATTATAATATCAAAAATTTTAACTGAACATGTAAAAAAGACGTATTAATGGATTACGTTACTAAATATGATAGCAAAGTTTATTTATAATAACATCAATAAATCATTTTATAAATGAGACTATAGGAAATTCATTTTAAATATTTATCTATATAATATTCATACTGATATTTGAATAATTTTTATCTTTAATCAAAGCAATTAGTAAAATGGTCATGAGCATTATTTATGCACAGAAAATTAGCCGTTTCACTATAAGCCAATTGTTACCATTTTGTACTCTGGAAGAATGAGCAAATCTCTGTTCTATTAACAGCAGTTAATAATTCTCCTTGCTATAGTTAAAATAGACGTTTTAAGCCATTTAGAATGATTGATGTCTCTTCTTTTAAAAGTTTCTTTGCCTGTTATTATTTTTCACACCCATTTATTATAATTTTGCAAAATTAATTCAGTACATTAAGTGCAGACTTTTTCTACCTGGGGAGGTTAAATAATTAATATTCGATTATTTATTTAAAAAAAAACTGCAGTGTTGACTGGCTTGACAAGAAGTTTTCACTTCTGACGTGCAGTCCAACGACTGCTGCTTTTTTTTTTCTTTACAATACATCACCGAAATCGACGTTCGTCAAATAAGGACCCTCACTAGGTGCCGTGGTCAGTCTTGTTTTTAACCCCATGTCCGGCTTGAGCCTGCTGGTTTGCCAGATACTAAGACGAAAGCTATTACGCATTATGTAGTTAGTAACAGCTTAGTATACGTATGATTTACCCAGCATCTAATATTCTCTTGGCGAATTTCTTCGAATGCCTTATTAGACGAGTGCCGGTGTGGACAAAAGTTAGGTGATGTATTGCGGACAAAAAATTACATTGCTCCTGATCTAGAACACAAATATGCTTTAATGTGGGCTCCGCTCCTTCTGAAGCTTATGGGATGGACCAGTTTTGGGACATTTGACTAGAAGAATCTGATATGGATTAAATAAAATCCGTAATTCTAATTTTTGAGTCCTATTCAGCTGTCACTTCTGTGATATAAACATTTATTTTGAAATCTATATTTTTACATCTTATAATTGGAAATGAACTGTTGCTGTCAGTTCAAAGGGATATTGTACCTCTATAATTTATCAAAAATGGAAGTTTTGATATTTCTGAATTATTAGGTCGTAAGTCAATATTTTGCCAAGCGAAAACTACTGAATCCAGTAATACTAAATTTCGTCCTCATATGAGATTCTTTTAGCCGAATTAGAGAACATTTTCCAAAATTCGTAACTTATGGACGACAGGGAGTCAAAACATTCTTTTTACATATCCTGCGTGATCTCAAAGATGAAAAGAGATATACATACAATTGCTGCTGTAAAGTACAACACTCACGAATATTTAAAAATCGTTTTCAGAACATTTCGAATACAATCCTCCAAGTAGGGTAGGATAAAAAGGGGAGGGTGGTTGGTCATTTTTCTTGAGAGGAAAAAAAAATATTACCCGTAAAATTCTGGCTTTAAAATTAAACAAATATGAGTCCTATGCTTAGGCACAGATTGTTAGTAATTCGATGTTTGTTAAGAATTGATTTATTTGAATTTTTTGTAAAAAAAAAAAGGCTATTACTTTTCGGCATATATCTATTTTATCATGCTTTTGGTCAAAATCGAAATCACCAAAACAGTAAAACAACAGTTTACCTATTATGAGCCCATATTTCTATAAGATATGGATAAAGTGAGTGTCAATATCTATTTAGATAGAAATGCAGTTAATACTGTCATGTTTAATAACAATATTATTTACTTATTTAACAAAATTATAAGAAATTATTTTCATTAAAATCGAAATATCATGCGCATATTTTTTAATGTAGCACCTTTTCATTGTCCTAATATTGGGAATAATTCTTTTTTTTAATGAAATCATCAGACTGGTTTCTTTTAAAGATATTTTAACGCGTCGCTTCATTTTACTAGTGATATTTACAAAAAATATTAAATGAATTATAATTCATTTTACCTGATTCTTCTTTTTTCTTTAAGAGTTTTTACTAAAAGGTGGATTTTTTCGATCTAAATAAATACTTGTAAGAGTATCTTTCAATCTTTTCCAGTTCAGGGTAATGTTTCACTCAAATTAAAATTTTTTGAAATTCTTATCTATAGAATTATTCCAGTTCAATATAGGTCTACCATTCCTTTCGTCTGCTATTCGTCTTCGAGTCAACGACATAACATCTGGTAAAGCGTTCATGGCTTATTCTGCAAACATACGCATTTCATTTAAATTTTATTAAGGTCAATAGTTTTTATCACATCGTGTTTGACGTCCATGATTCCCCGTATTCCCCATGACCCCCATGATTCCCCATGATCCCCCATGATCCCCCGTATAGGTCTACCATTCCCATGTAGAACTTTTCAACTTTGATTAGTAATAGGCATGAAAGAATGAAACTGTTCAAATTAATTGATTATTAACTCCATTGATGATTATCGATTTTGAAAAACTGATTCGAACCGTAGAGATATGAACACAAGGAGGCGGCATTTGCTATCTTTAGCATTGGACGAAATGAAGTAACTGTGTTGGTTTAAGAATGGTGGAACATTCAGTTGGTTTCTTTTAAATGAGAGTCAAAGGTGCTCGATTTTACGGATTAAAAAGTAAACATGTACAATCATATGTCAGACTAGTTCTAAATACAAAATCTCAGCATTCTACAGTTAAAAGTTTTACAGTTATGCCAAATACGTAATTATTATCGGCACCAACTTTGGCGACATTACGCCTTTAAAATTGGAACTGTCACACAGTCTTATTGCAATGTAGTCTAAGCAATATGGCGGATCGGTTACAGTTTAGGCTTCCCTATCACATAGCTAATGCCGTCTCCTTGTATTCATATCTCTGTGATTCGAAAGCTCAGCACACGGCATTCAAACATTCCAATAGTGAAACGAATACAGTTCGAATAGTCGCAAATACTATTCAAATTGCGAAAAGATTGCTCGCGAATACCATTCAAATTGCGAAACGATTAATCGTGAATACTATTCAAATTGCGAAACGATTAATCGCGAATACTATACGAACAGCGAAATCGCGAATATTCACTATTCGATTAATCGATTATTGGTACAATTCGAAATCGATTAATCAATTTTGAAAATCATTCGAATGGCACATCACTAGTCTTGATATTCTTTTTGATCTTCCTCCACAGGTCCATTTCAATCGGCAATTGCTTCTTTTTGAGGGAAAGGTCTCAAGTCCAAATCTTCGAACCATACAACGTAATGTTTCTGCACCATATAACTATAAAATAGTTTTGTTTTACGAAGAATACTGTTCCAGAGAACAGAATTCAAGTTAGAAATGACTTTTCTACCTTAACCAACTGCCTTTTCCACTTCTCTACGTTTGAAAGCACCCATATGTAGCCATCAAATGTTATTAAGAAACATGGCAACTTTGGAATGAATTATTAAAATAAAAGAACGATACTGTTTGAAGGATTATATAATTATCAATCCCAGACTTATTTTCCCAGACTTATTTTGAATTTTATGTTACCTCCAAAGTTTGAAATCCACCATTCTATAGAATGCCTAGGCATTGTATATAATTTCTGAAACTAGCCGGCAATTTCTGAAACTAGCCAGCAAATTTCCGAAACTAGCCGGCCGGTGTGAAACGATTCATATTTCACACATTTCTTGGGCATTATATAGAATGTCTAGGCATTGTATATAATTTCTGAAACTAGCCGGCAATTTCTGAAACTAGCCGACCGGTGTGAAACGATTCATATTTCACACATTTCCTGGGCATTCTATAGAACGCCAAATGAGAAACCGGCAAAGTACGAAATACATCTCCAATTGTATGTGAAACGTAAGAAAAACGTCATTCAAAAGGTTTTTCAAGCCTATCATTTTCCAGAAAGTAGGTTATATTTTTACTGTTTATATGTCATTTTTGTTTCCCTTAATAAGAAAGGCATATTTTTTCTTTCGTACAACATTATTTTCTTTATTTATTTTGAATAATTTTTTTAATGGCACTTTCATTATTTTTCAGAATAATATGTGTATTTTTGAGGATTGCATGTCATTTATATAACAGCCTTATCAGCATCCTTTTTCACACTTTGCCTAAATAGCATTTGTCTTTCTATAGAATTCCTAGGTATTATTTACAATGCCTAGGGAAAGTATGTAATAATTTTTATATATCATATTTTGCCTGAAAATGTCCGATATTATATACAATGCCTAAGCACTCTGTAGAATGCCGGCATTTCATACTTTGCCCGTAACATTTATATTTAGCGTACTTAAATTTTCTATCTCCTCTCAGAAATAATTTTTTTGTAAATTTATGATCTCTTTAAAAGAAAATGGTTCATTGTCTATTTTAACCATTAATAAACCTATTATACTTATGAGCATATTTATAATAATATTTATCAGTATATTTATCATATTCAATACTAGTCTGTCATTCTATACAAAATATTAATGTATTCAATATCTTCCAGTAAGTTTTAGTAAACTAATGCAACAAAAATAGCCAGTTATTAACTAATTCCGTGCAAATGCTAATGTAAAAGTTTTAATTAAGTAGAAAATTTGTTATATGTATGTATTTATCTTTTGGTTACTTCCAGAAACGCTTTCAGATGTGATCACTTGCTTTACTCAGAACGTTTCAAAAATAGTTGACTCACTTTGTTTCTGGCCTAGAAGCGGGTAAGGAAAACTGCTTTCACGATGTTATTTTGAACAAATCAATGTGTGGTTTCCACGCACAACTAACTTTGGGTTTAAATTTCTACAAGACAACTGTTAATATGAGACGTAATTTCCAATCAAATATCATGCTACGCCATTAATCAATTTATTTTTATTGCCAAGCTATGCAATATATATCGAATTTGTTGTTGTTTGATATTTTTGTACTTTTAGTGGTTTTGGCTTCATCAAGTACGAGTGGATTTTATTTCTCAAATTCCAGACCATTGACCATTAGGTCATTAGACATCTGGTTCTCCAGTAAAATAGAACACTAATTTAGAACCAATTCCAGATGAGAGACCTAGCACCTGGATCGCATCCCCTTAGGTATCGCTTGGACGTGACAGACATTGGAGCCACGATCATATTTTATGTGCACCAGCTCCAATTAGCATACACCGTTCCACAGCACCCCAGCCGAGAGAGTTTTCCACCCTCCCAAGTGCTCACCAAGGTAGGTGCCGCTTCAATGACGCTTTAAACATAAATCTGAGAAATGAGTAATTGAATTTAAATTTTTGAATGCTTAAAAACTGAATGCATATTGGTTTAATTTTTAAAAGTTCAAAATAATCCAGCAATTTATTTTGAACGATATTTAACTGAAAATTTCCATATTCAGTTATAACTGAAATTAAGGAAACTCCATATTTATTATTATTATATTTAGCTAGACTTATTAAATGTTTATTTACCTTTAATAAGTTATCTTTTTATACATTTTGTTACAAGATTTGTTATTTTGAAACATTAATTGTACTCTGATACTGATAATGCTTAAATAATAATTATAAGTCTTCTTAAATATGATTAATAAATGTTTCATTGCAAAGATAGAAATTAATAATAATTTGTTACTACTTTTTTTATTTCAGTGATGTAAGATTTGTGATGAGAGATGTACTGTGCATTAAAAATTAAAATTTTACATCATCAAAAAGCTTCAAAATACTTTTTAAAAAAGGAATGTTAAATGTGTAAGGATGAAGCTAGTATGTGTAAAGTAGATTCTTTTTTTAAATCTTATCTGAAGAAAACATTTCTAATACATGATAAACTGAAACTTCTAGTTTAATTTAAAAAGGAATATGTTTTAAATAATTAATTAATTGAATGAAATATTACAAAAGAGACGATAATAAAGTTAGACTTATAAACCGTGCTTTAAAAATTAATTTTAATTAAACACTTTTTTAAGCGGAAATTTCTTTGATGAAAGAGTTGCTTATTATAGTTGCATATCTTTCTGTGAGTTATTGGTTTAATTATTACATTCCAATACTAATAAAATCTCAGCGTAAGCAATACTATATTTGCAGGGTTTTTTTTTTTTTTTTCAAAAATTTGTACATAGAAAAAAATTCTCCTTGGAGGGATTAATAAAGGGAAAAAAAAATTTGGGTTGGCTCCGGTGCAAACATAAACCTATATCTAGAAAGAGTAAAATAGAACGTTTGCGTACATTACATTAATAGTTTCTAGAATTGATGTGCTGCATGTGTAATTACTATAATTACAGATTGTGAAAAATTTTTGTTGTAAGTTTTTGAATACAATATTTTTTCCATCTTCATTAGCTATGTAAAAAAGGGGCTAAACAATTTTGAGATATCTATTAAAAATTTTCCAGAAGATTAAGGGCGAGATTCAAGTGAAACCCAATTCGAACGTTTTCCCCGTCGAACAGGGGGAACTTCGAAAGATAACAATGTTTCTTATTCAACTGAAACAAGCCGATCGTGTTTTGATCACGTGACAGCGCTATACGTTTGTTCATTGGAAGCAATCTGCCAAAACATACGAACTATTGACTGAAAAACCTTCGATTTTAACTCGATCACGCGCATTTCACTCGAATCTCACCCTAAATCTAAATAAATACAAAATTAAAATTTTTATGCTACCTCCGTACAAAAAGGATTCTCACTTAGTAAAATGCGCCCCGTGCCTTAATTAGGGGATTTATAATATTTCAGCCTTTCATCATAAAACGCCTCAGGTATATCTTTAAACAAATTTGGTAAAGGATTATGCAATAATACCAAAAATATTATGCAATCATTGCTTTTTTCCGAAATTTCTGTAGAATCCCTGAAATTCGATCTTCTATTGTAATCTTTTGCTTTTCAGGAGCACCAGGAAAATGTTTGAAGTCAGCATATGTTAATTAATGTATGGGTCATATTTTACTAACTGGAAATTTCTTTGTTCAGGGGCCTTATACAATTTAAAATTTGTATTTATTTAGATTTATTTTGCTGAAAAATTTAATTATTGCCATAAAATTCGGCACCCTTTTACGCAACTCTTGTTATTTGTTTGTTGGTCTTGATTAAAGCAAAGCTACACGAGGACTATCTGCCTAAGGGAGGATGCCTCAGGCGTCGGTCTTTTTAATGGATTCTAAAGCGTATTTACATTACATCTGGAGAGAAACGCCCAAAACGCCCGATCGTTAGATCGACAGCCGTGCAGGAGTCCATGACCATGTCCCTTCCCACTGCAGCCATCTACGTAACTGTAATAAATTGTCAAACAATAAATTGCACTTCTGGATAAATATATAAACTGTATGGAAAATTACGCTGGCAAATCCCATAACGCTAGAAAGTTGTTTCATTTACTATGTACGTTCATGCTCCTAATCTAAAGAGACATTAGATTAGGAATAATCACTAAAAATAAAAATAATTGTTAATTTTCCTTTTGTCTGCATACACGTATAAATGTTTTGAATACTAAAGAAACAGCCGTTACATAACATTCAGTGCTGCTTTAATGGATAACATTTGTGATCACATTAAAAGCGTTACAAAAATTACTTCCAAATCATGCCTTAGGCTAAAAGTATATAAAATGGTTTCAATGGTAAAAGAGTTTGTGAAAATATTATTTTAAAATAGGGAACACATGTTTATTTGGATACAGACATTGTTGTTTAATTACTTAAGTTATTCGGTAAATTAACTATGTTACTGATATTTAGAAATAAATCCTGTTTTTGAATTACATCATCTAAACTTTTTGCGTTTACTTTTAACTACACTCATGTACATAAATTAAGGATAATGAAGTTCAGGCAAAGAAAGAGAAAGTAGCAAAAAAAAATTGACTTATTTGTAAAGTCTATTTATTAAACAAAAAGTAAAGAGCAAAAAAGATGCTATATGTTTGACATAATTAATAAAAATTGCAAGTTTTACTCCCTTGACCAAATTTCAAAAAAAAAACCTATTTACAAAAAACAGTATAACATGGTTAGTAGGATGGTTAATACGGAGTATGTCTCCCGGACGATGCAATACAGGCCTGACAACGCCTAGGCATGCTGAGTATCAAATGATCAATCTGATCTTAAGGAATATTACACCACTCATCAAACAATGCACTCAGAAGTTCCGGTAGACAGGTGGGAGGGGGTTGATGGGCTGCAATTCGTCGGCCAAGCATATCCCACACATGCTCTATTGGATTCAAGTCCGGTGAGTATGCTGGCCAATGCATACGGGTGATATCCTCCGATTGAAGGCATTCGTCTACAATGTTTGCACGGTGCGGAAGGGCGTTGTCATCCATAAACACAAATTCAGCACCCATGGCGCCCCGAAACAAACGTACATGTTGTTCCAGAATGACATCCCGATAGATGTGGCCTGTCATCGTTACACTCTGAACATGCAGGTCAGTTCTGGAACCAAGAATAATTCCTCCCCAAACGAGCCATCCTGCACCACCGTAACGGTGTCTTTCAATGGTGTTCTCTTGGTGGTAACGGGTACCTGGCGCTCTCCAGATGAATGTCCGGCGAGAATCAGACTCCAAACTAAACCTGGACTCGTCGGAAAACATCACACAAGACCACTGTTGCGGTGTCCACAATGCATGCTCTCTATTCCAGGTTATTCGCAGGCGACAGTGAGTTGCGGTAAGTGGAACACATCTGACAGGCCTACGAGCATATAGACCAATGTGCCCTAAGCGTCTGTGCACGGTCTGCCTTGAAACTGTCGTACCGGTAGCTGAAGAGAGCTGACGAGACAGGTCTGATGCTGTACTCCGTCTGTTTCTTTTGGCAGTAACTGCCAAATAGCGGTCCTCATTCGGCGTTGTAACTTGGGGGCGACCTGTGCTGTAACGTCTACTCACATTACCATCATCTTGGAATCGTTGCCAAAGCCTGGAGATGACACTCTGGGCGATTCCAAGTTCCTCGGATACTTCCAGCTGCGTACGTCCACATTCCAGTCGTCCGATAATTCTGCCACGTAAAACATCATCCAAATGCCTCCTTCGTGCCATAACTATGTGGTTTTTGCACTGAAAGGCTTTCACAGCGATTGTGAACAATTTTACTTCTTTGCCACCATTCCTTATATACCCCTCTCTTACACTCTCGTCATTGTGACGTACCATCCACGCCATCTGGTGGTTTCCTGTAATTTGCATATTCTTCTTCAAGATGTGTGTGATCATTCCACAGGTGAAATTTTTATTTTAGAGATCAATTTCTGTGTGATTCTGAATTATCCTTAATTTATGGACATGAGTGCATAATACTAGCCGTCCCTATGGTCTTTACACTCAGTACAGTGTTGACAAAATTTCTGAACTCATTTCAATGAAAATCATGTTTGTTTGTTTTAACAGTATTTTCTCATTAAATTTATTTAGGTTAGGGTTGCCACACATTTGAGGTGTCGTCCTAAAATCCGATGTTGAAACAGCCAATGGCTAAAATGTGCTTAAGTCCAATGCATGGTGACATTTTTTAAAGGAGCGATGAATGCGCCAAGTATTGTAAATTCGATAGTTTAAAGCTGAAAGATGTTGCGTTTTTGTGTATCCATGATTGTTATTTTGAACTTTTTAATTTGGATTTTTGCATTTGCGTTGTTGTTATTGCACTAATATTTACATCTGGCTGTTGCCGTTCGCAGTGTGGGAATACTGTCAATTTTGGTACCGCATACGCTAGCGTATTATATAAGTAGATTCCATTCAAATATTATACTCATGTTCTTAAATTATTATTTTTTACAACAAAGAAATGAACCGTATATCGGATTTGAATACTTGATATTTTCGAATTACCGGAGTTTTTGAACATGGCAAAAGTGTGGTTTTGAGGAGAACTTAAAAATTTTTCCTTTGGCTCTAGTTATTCTTTGATGTTGCTATATTTAATATTGTTCGATGCTAGTTGTGTCTTTATATAAAAAGATCGACTACGTACTATTGGGAATGAGATCATTATAGTCATTATATTAGATTTGCCAAATATGCCTGTCAAACATGTCTAATGAATTACTTGCAAAGTCATATGTGTCGAGGAAAAGATATAATTTGCATATCCTCATATAACTCTGAAGATCCCATAACTCTGAAGAAGATTCGATACAAAAATTTCAAATCCTTTGCAATACTGTAAAGAAAACAAGAATTGTGAGCACTTAAGATTGATGCGAAAAATAAACGAGAAAAATAAACGAGAAATAAACGAGAGTAGCAAAAGCCAAAATCTTTTTACATTAGTAAATAATTGCAACATCTAGAATACCGCTAAAAGTAATTTAATTCCTGCCGACATCGAATTTGGCCATCTGTTTAATGAAGTGATTTGCTACGGAAACAATGTCTAAGCTTATCTGCTAAATTTATGCGGTCGCATAAGTCTTTGCTGATTTTGTGAAGCTGCCATGTAGTAGCTAAAAAAAAATCTTCTTTCTAAAGCACATTTTTGAATATTAGTTGTATTTATTTTTGTTTAAATTTTACAAAAATACTTTTAAAGTTTATCATTCTCAAGCCTATTGTTTATTTTAGATATTTATTTACTTTTTTTAACTTTCAAAATTGTAAAAAAAAGAACGTGTCAAATATATGTATCTATGGTCAAATGTTACTAAGAACAACATTGTGAGCAATTGTAAACCATTGTAAACTAGCTGCTTTTATATTCTGTAACACTGATGTATTTTACTAATTGTAATCCAAAAATTGTGCTGTAAAAAAATAAAATAAAAATGAGGGAAACCGCTGCTTGCTGGACCTGAGCCTAGAGCTAGGGTTCAGCAGGACAGTAGGACACTTCAGGAACTAAAACAGGCTTTAAACCAAATAGGTAGGTCTGCCACGTAAAACATCATCCAAATGAATCCTTTGTGCCATAACTAAGCGGTTTTTGCACTGAAAGGCTTTCACAGCGCTTGTGAACTATTTTACTTCTTTGCCACCATTCCTTATATACCCCTCTCTTACACTCTCGTCATTGTGACGTACCATCCACGCCATCTGGTGGTTTCCTGTAATTTGCATATTCTTCTTCAAGATGTTTGGGTTCATTCCACAGGTGAAATTTTTATTTTAGAGATCAATTTCTGTGTGATTCTGAATTATCCTTAATTTATGGACATGAATGTATTTCAACCTTTACACTTAAAAAGGAGACTAATAGAAATTTTGAGTTTTGAGACGATATCAAATTTAATAGGTTATCTTTATATATATATATATATACGTGTGTTTGTGTGTGTGCGTGTGTGTAAAAAGATAGACAAGAATCTTCTAAATTAAAAATTTTAGTTTTCGTTCTTTTTCTCATTTTTCAAT
>JAWZYV010013104.1:0-129437 GCA_038373885.1 Cheiracanthium punctorium
CTCAAAACAGCCGAGTTTCCTATCTATCTATCTATATATATATATATAACTAATAAGTAAAACACAATATGTACTGCAAATAAGATATACCTCGCATTACATATACACAGTGGAACCTCCTAAAGTGACCACCTTCGTAAAGAGACCACAAGTCTATACTGACCACTTTTGTAAATTTTCCCTTTCTAATCACCGCACATTGCAACCTTTGTAAGTTGACCACTTTATAAGATGATCAATTTTGTTGATTCCGAGGGTGGTCACATAAGGCAAGTTCCACTGTATATATATATATATATATATATATATATATATATATATATATATATATATATATATATATATATATATATATAATATATATACATATATATATATATATTGTGCTCAAGGTCTGGTATGTAAAATTATATTTCTAATTTTTGTTATCTTTTTGATTTCTTCTTTACTTTCTATACTAGGGTAGGGCCCAGATGTGTGGAGTTAATATCTCTTCTGATATGCCACACAACCGAAACCCTACTATTTGGTTTGCTGTAAATTATAATCCACTGTTTGTGTCCCCTGACGATGGTGACAGTGGTTATAATTTCCGTTCCATTATATTATCACAATAATTCTTGCACTTTATTTGGCTTCAAAATCTGCTTTCTAATTCTTGCTAATAGCTGTTATATTCTTATGCGAGATGTCTTATTTGTAGTATGTTTTGTGTTTTACTTGTTAGTTATATATATATATATATATATATATATATATATATATAACTCGGCTGTTCGAGCCTCGTCAGGGGGACCCCTATGACCCCCCCTAATTTTTTAGTTTCATTATTGCCATATTAAAACGATATTAATTAACTATGTCATTTTATCTCTCACCTTTCGTGCTTTTCGCCTGGTAACCCTACACACACACACACACACACATACAAATTAGTCCAATATGTTTTTACGTACTGGATAATACTATTTACTTATATTTCTTTTTAACCTTTACTTATATACTAAAGGTCCTTTTCTTTAGCATTTTATATAGCTGTGTGAAAAATTATATACAAGTAATATATATATATATATATATATATATATATATATATATATATATATAGGTAATGAGCGTAATGAATAGTGCTTTAGTTGATTACCGAACATCAGAAGGAAACTTCGATATATATGGAATTACAAAAGAGAAATAAACTTTCCTACAATTTTAGGTTGAAGCTGCTTCACCTAAAAAAGTTTGTACATTTAAACTTTTTAAATATTATATAAGTGGAAATTGCACTCCGTACTGTGTAATGTAAATTGTCCCTCCATTTACATCATCCATCCGAAACAAATCTATTCCTTTTCAATACAAACAAAGCCTTTAAACAGAGAGTTTTTCTGCGAGGAGTCGTAAATCAAGTTCCTCCTTCTCCCCGTTTCATCTCTGCGGGTGGTAACGCAACAGGTGGGCAAGTGGGGGTGGAAAACATCTGAAAATATTTCATCAAAAATGTGTAAATAAATCGCTAAAAATCAAATTTATGGATTAGATAAAAAATACTTATGTATTTGAAAAGGCAAAGTGCACTGCAATTTTTCTATCTTTACCAAATTTCAAAAAAGTTAGTCTGGTCTGAGAAAATCGCAGTTGACTGTCAGAATTCGTGTCTTTGTAGATAGATGATTGTGTTTAATATTAAATAAAAAATACATCAAAGCAATATTTCTAAAATCTGAAAGATGGAAAAGGTGAGAAGTCTTTCAAGAAAACAACAATGAAAGGAAAATTTAAAAATATTAATTTAGTGCCGAGATATTACTTGAAAACCGAAGTAATAAAATTCCCATTGCTTAACATGGAAAGGAAACTTCTTTCGATCTGTCTGAGGAAGAGCCTTAAGGATGATTTTGGCTGTACAGTATACGCATATAGTACTGAAATGTGATATATATTTATACTGTTAAATATATCATAAAATTTTGAAAAACAGAACTCGTTATAAAGCATCAATATTTTACGTAAAATCAAAAACATCCATTGCTGTTAGAAATATCAAATGAGATAAATATGCATTAAGTTTTTTTTTTTCTAATTTCAGCATATTCTTTTTATGAAGTATTCAAATAAATGACGAGGTTGAGGTAAGCAAATTTTCCTTTAACTTTTCAATTATTTATTCAAAAGGTTTAACACGTTACAAAAGTCTTGGCTACAAATTTCATAAAATTTAAGAAAATAGTTCCTTTTTCATTTATTTGTTGCAGTATTTAATTATAACATTAATACACGTAGAGTTTACATGGATGTCTGAAAATTTCATTCCAAACATTTAGATAAAGAATATTGCACAACAAATTCAAGCATGAAATAAAGCATGATACCTATCGCTTATGTTCAATTCCAAAAATCGGCAAATTTCATTCCCATTTATACCCATCTATTATCCATGCTTCGTCCCCCCATTTTTTAGAATAGAGACATATGGCATCAATAATCTAGATGTTATTAATTTTTGTACTGCATGAAATATTTTCAATTTTATTGGGAATAATCTTACACAGTAAACGTCCATAAAGTTCATTCACATAAAAAATACTTTTAAATGCGAAAAGTGTGAAACATAAAGAAGCGTATATGCAATAAACATTTTATTAACATTTGATATGCTCAGACAGCATTGTGTAAATGCATTTGTGTTAGTTTGAAACAAGAAATATAGCTATGCTAAGCATTACAAGGGTACTTCTCTGGGCAACTAAAGTAAAAAATGTTCGTTCAGTTCGATTACCAAGACGTGATGTCACTTTTACTGACGGATAATTGCAGCAAGGCGTTTATGCATGGACGAAATTAAACGTTTAAATGTATCTGTAGGAATTTTTTCCCATTCCTTCCATAGATAATTTTTTTAACAGCTGTACATTGCGGGGACGACGTTACGTTGAATCGTCTTCCTTTTAAGTATTCTCTAACTATTCCCGGTAGGAGAAAGATCTGGACTTGCTGCTGGCCACTCTGAAACAAGGGCACAGCTATATTTTTGTTATCTTCGCTATATGCGGGCTTGCGTTATCTTGTTGAAAAAGGTACCGTTTTCTGCCAAATAGTCTCTGCGCTGACACACGTAGATTCATTTGAAGAATGCGTATATAGTCTTGTAATTTTATTGTACCCGTAAAAGAATGCAAACTACCAACTCCATTCGCTTACAAGCAAGCCCACATCATCCCAGAGCTTACTTTAAGAATCAAACGCTTGTAACAAAATGGATCATTTGCTTCATCTTTCTTCCTAATAAACTTCCGGCCAATATTTACACATGAAACTGAAAAAATAAGTTCATCTGACCGCTATACCTTTTACTGAATTGTATTCTAGCTAAGGTTGGATTTGGGCCACGAACTATCTCGACGTTTGTCCAGTGAAATGAGAATTGCTTTCCTCTTACTTTGTATAATGTGTATCCACACCTTTTTATATATCAACTAGCGGCTACCCGCGACTTCGTCCGCGTCGGCTTTAGAGTTAGGTCCCGAGAGAAACGAAGCATGTTTGAATAACAAATATGTTTGCGACTAAAGAAACTGCATTTAAATATTATTGGCCTTTTTACTTATTTTAAATGAAGTATAATGCATGGTAGTATACTTCATTTAAAATAAGAGAGTAAGCAGAGTTACTAAATTTAGATTTTTTTTCAGGCATTTGGCAAATACAGTTACGACAGTATTTGCTAACTGTTTTTGTTGTTCTTATGAAAGAAATACTTATGCTACAGCATGAATTTTAGCCTACGTTAATCAGGAATAGTGCAGCTTTCTAATAGCGAAAAAGTTTTAGAATCGGTTCTATAGTTACAGAGATACCCAGAGAGCGTAATGTATTAGAATTATTTTGAATTGTTCCTGTAAAGGAACTATTTGCGCTACATGCATTAATTTTAGCCTATAATACTCAAGAATAGTGTAGCTTACTATCAGTGAAAAGAGTTTTGGAATCGGTTCAGTACTTACAGAGATAAAACATAGAGCGTAATGTAATTCTTATGAGTATCCTTGTAAAAGAAACTATTTGTGATATATGCATAAAAGGTAGGCTATAACACTCAGGTTCCCACCAGTGTCTAAGAGGTTCTGCTCTCAAAACTGGAATGCGGGATGTGCCAGGTTCAAACCCCGGTCGCGCCTGTCGACCTAGCCACTCGCAGTTTTCCGTGTTTTTTTCCAGAACCTCGCGAAAATACGCGCTGGGATCCCTTAGAAAATTCCACACAGAGAAATTCCCCATATAGGCCTAGGACCCTAGTGCAGTCAATCGGTCTTAATCCACAAACAAAGAAACAATAATACTCAGGAATAATGTAACTTTCAATCAGTGAAAAAAGTTTTAAAATCGGTTTAGTAGCTACAAAATTTCTATAGAGCGCAATGCATTAGAATTATTTTGAGTGTCTTTATAAAAGAATTATTTATGCTATATGCTTGAAAGGTTGCCTGTATGTTAATCCAGGGCATAAGCTATCTTCATTACAAATTTTTCCATCCATTTTTGTGTGATTCAGTCAAAAACATCCAAACACATAAACGTACACATTTGTATTATTGGTAGGATTTGGAAATTTATGAACTTTAAGAAACACATCTGGAATTTTCTTGGTACTTACGTATTAACCCGGCGGTCATTCCCGCCAAACTGTTTTTTCGTCAAATGAGTTGCCAAACGTATTCAAAACCATTAATAATTTCTTGTGCCCGGTATTTATCTCGGCAAAAAATCGCTCGACTTGGCGGACCGCCGGGGTAATACGTAAGTACACTTTTCTTTACTTATGCTTTTTAATTTAACGTAAAATCAACATAATTTCCATACCAATTTATGTTTTCCAAATGCATGTGATTTTTGCAAATAGAATTTCTGCTTTATTTCGATAGCATAAATCATTTTGTGCGGGCGATAAAACGGCTTTTCATTAATAGTTAGAAAAGTACTTAAATTTTAAAATTCTGAGCCTCAGGTACACTTTACCGAAGTCATGGGCCCAGTCATGCTCAAATTTTCAAAGCTCTGCTTTCTGTAGATTTGTCTGGAGAACATTCATTTCTATTGTTATAGATAGATTTGGCATAAAACTGGCATAATTTCCGTATTATTTAATGTTTTTCAGATGCACGCGCTTCTTTATAAGTAATTGCATTCTTGTTAGCTCAAAACATGAATCACTTGATACGGGCGAAACTCGCCAAGCATGGCAACGTAAAAAAGGTTTTTAATTAATAATTAAAGAATTAAAAATCTAAAATTCGAAGTAGCCTATAATTTTCTCCAGGGTCCCATCTATATCCAAAACCAAAATTCACCATAATTTATTCAGATGTTTAGGCGTGAAAGCGTCATAAACAAACAAACAAATAAACAAACTCACTTTCGCATTTATAATATTAGTTAGGATGCAGAGTTTCTTAGGAAATGGTCTTTTCAAAAGCTTTTTTTCTGATGGACAAGATTTGCGACTTCTAAGTGCTTGTTTTAATGAATATGTTGACGAAATAGGCGTACTTCTCAATCAGCCAACATTAGTTTCCGACCAAGCGCCTTTCTTGAAAGGCTATTTCCAGTTATGGTAAATCGTTTTATAATAGTACTCACTGCAGGTTGTGTCAAGTGGAACATTCGGCTAATTTGGCGCTGCAAAACATTATTTTGGTGCTGCTGTATGATTTGTTTGTATTTCGAAAGAGTATTAGCTCCACGCCTCGCTCCATGCTTCTGCTTACCAGTGATAAGGATTGGGAATTACTTGCCATTATATGCTGTTTGATTCATCTGACGGCACTGACACAGAATTTTACACGAAACGGCTAGATTATTCTATTTCTTGCTAATGAACTAACTTTATTGAAAAGCGTTGTGATTAAAAATGCAAATCTCATAAAAACTTTTAATTCTTCTTTTTTTTTGTATTTTAAGTTGTGACATTCGTACATAGTATAGAGTGACATATATTTATGCATTTTATAAGGTTTTAGCTAGCCCAAATTTTTAAAATTACAAAAACCTTAGTGAACGAACTTCATTGACTTTGACTATGTACATAAAAGAATTTTGCAAGTATCTTTAGCTACATTATTAGCAAATCCTGTACTAAGTAATCAGAAGGATCGTTTAGTACATAATTATTCATTGGAACATTTTTATCTTTGAAAACATTGATAGATTTGTCTTTTAAGCATTCACTTTTCATTTACATTTACTTGATAAATATTTTGATCTAAAAAGGAAAAAATAATCCACGTTTTTAGAAAATTGATCTGTAATGATTTAATTAATTTATCAAGTCTTTACTAATTACATTAGTGTAGTATTTCTTTATTTGAATTTTTTGTGTACACTGCTACAAATATTTTGAAAATAGCACTTCCAAAAATCAACAGAATTCGAAACCCCTTCTGAATACAAGAAAAAGATTAGAACTGCATTAAGTTCTTTAGCACAGCACTGTTTCTCTTAGAAAATTTCATTATCTATTTCAAACTATTCTATTAACGTTTTCTGATGAAAGAAAATTAAATAAAGATTCTAAGATTTCATTATTATTTTTTTAAACACCCTAATTCATAATGAGAAAGGTTTATTTAATCTTATCTCTGTTGAATTCAGTAAATAGATTAATGCATGACAAATACTTTTTTAAACTATTTTTGGATAAATATCTTTGAAGAGGAAATTAGTAGATAGTGGGAAAGGAATTTTAGTTATTCTTTACATTAAAATAAGCCGTCTCAAATGAATCGGGCTTGCTACCGGTGCGAAGGACAATATCACACTAATTTGTTTTCAGTTACACCAAGCAATGCAAGAAAAACAGGAAGACCTATAAACATCGACGGATAGATGGAGTAGAGGGGACTGTTGACCACAGTACAAAGAAATGGACGAGTTTGGCTGCTAGTACTAGTAGAACTAGCTGCTAGTAGAACTAGAGGTTGTTAGAAACGTCTAGTTCAGTAGACCTTCTAGTCCTCTGAACTAGTGCTGTGACGTTGTCCGAATAACTAGATATATCTGTGATGCTCCTGTCGCGCCCTTGGAAACCTGTGTTCTCACACAGTATTATTCTATCTATGTGCTTTCACCAGGGAGGGTCGATGCTGACCCCTGACCCTAGTTGACGTCACCCCCGACTCAGCAAGCTCCCGCTTGGACAAGGGAGCGAGAGAAAAAAGAAGGGTCAGTTTCGAAGGGATGCAGAGAGGGAGAGAGGAAAATGGATCTCTCCTCTCGATGGAAACAAATGTTTTACTTACTTATTGATCTCTCTATGATGGGATATTTGCCTCATTTTGTACATAGTTCTCTGTAAATATTAAAAATTATGTTAATCCAGAAAACTTGATTGTGATCTATTGAGTATGTTTTCTTTTATCGCAAGTGGATCGAGAACAAGCAAAACGCCTCAGAATAATAAAATACCCGCTCGGAAACAGACGATCTACCATTCGCAATTCCACGGTCGCGAGAGTTGTGACATAAAGTGGTGCCAGCGGTGTGATAAAAGAAAAGTCTATCTCAGATCCCTTATAACTCCGATTTCTGGATATGTGTGCTTATATAATGATGGCGAGCTAATGTGGATATCCTTACAACTTACTGGATAAATGTGCTGCTGTGATGATGGTACGATAAATCATTAAGTACGGATATAAAGAATGACGTTTACAGTATGCGTGTGTGTTTGCTACTATGGAGAGGAGCCTGACAACTAAAGTTTGATACTGAAGAAATCTACAGACAAGGTGAGTGACTTTTCCTTGATTGTTTGATACAGGGATAAGTGACATGATAAATAACATGTTTATAATTTTAAGTAAATGTTGGAGCGCATTTATTAGAAATAAATATCAGCTGAATGTTGATTAAAATTAGAGTAAATATTATAGAGAATGCTGAATACTTTTTACCTATTTTAAGGAAAAGCGTTGTGTTAATTTCGCAGCACTGGGCTGTGGGTGAAATGATAAGTAAATATGAAATACGTATTTATAGAATACTGAATATTTATTTAATGTTATTTTATTTTGTTGCATGAAAAGCATGTTATTTTTATTATTTCAAATGATCAGTGTATTTTTTCCATTGTCCGGGTATTGAGCAGTTATGTTATCTATATAAGGGACGTACTTTTGTGCATTGATTAACATTTTTGTGAGGAAAATTTTCTATTTCAATATTGGTTAAATATGGCTTTCTTAATGAGAGGGAGGAAAGCAGAACTCATTTTGCTAGCATCGGAATTGGGGTTGGAAGTCTAACCAGAGCAAACGATGATAGATATAAAAAAGATTATTTTAGGAATGGAAAATTATGACGATTAAACAGTGAAAGAACTGTTACAGTCAATAATTTATGAAAGGCAAGTGAGGGAAAAAAATGAGATGGAGATTTTAAAACTTCAATCTCAGGAACGGATAGAAATGGAAAAAATAAAGTCACAAAGGTTAGATCAAGAGGGGCGTCAAATTATAGTAACAGGTCAGGAAAGGCAAGGTCGAAAAAGATCGTTTGAAGAAGTAATTAGGATAATTAGACTCTTAATGGTCAAAGTTCCAAACAAAGCCGAAGGCTGGGATTATTTTTTCACTAGTCTGGAAAAAGCGTTCAGTAGTGAACAGGTTGAAGATGAATTAAAAGGGAAAATTTTGCTTTGCTTGTTAGGAGAAAAGGCGGCTCCATTACTGTCATATGTCGAAGGGGAACAGTATGAAAATTATGAGGAGTTAAAAAAGGTAGTTTTAAGGGAGTTCCAACCGTCAGCTAGAACATGTTTGGAAAATTTTAAGAAAGCGATTAGGGAGCCTGGTGAGACATTTGCCCAATTCACCTCTAGATTATCTTCTATGTGGGACTACTATTGTAAGTTGAGGAAGGCACAAGATTTTGAGACGATAAAGCAGCTGGTAGTGGCTGACAGGATATTTGAAACGCTTGACTCAGAAACGGCTGTACACATAGGTGTTAGGCAAGGGGATAATTGGTTTAAACCTAAAGAGTTGGCCCAGGAAATAGATGTGTTCTACACGGCGAAGGGAAAAACGTACCATACTCTTAAAAACGGGCATAAAAGAGAAACTAGTAAGGACTGGGAGAAACATTTGGATTTTAAGAATTCCAATAAGGGAATAAATAATGAGGAAAAAGGCAGAATAGATCTGAACAGGAGGGGTGGAAAGGATTTTTCTTGCTATCACTGTGGGGGGAAGAACCACTTAAAAAAGGATTGTTGGAGATTAAATAGGAATCCCCAAAACAAAAATACGGGAAGCGCTAAGTCAGCCAGAGCAAAGAGAGTAGAAAAAGATCCTCAGTCAGACAATGAGATCGAAGAGGGAGCAGTTATTGCCAGAGTTAGTAAATTACTAGAGTCAAAACCCGAGAGAAACACAATAAAAAAATCAATTGTGTAAATTAGAAAAAATTGACATTAGTGTTGACGGGGTGGTCACGAATTGTTTAGTGGACTCAGAAACGGAAATAACAGTAATTAGAAGAGGTATTGTCCCGAAAATAGATATCAGGGACAAGGCTTCAATTTATTTAAAGGGCATTTTTGGCCCAGCAATAAAATGTCCGTTAGTAAACATCCCTTTGGCGATAGCTAAGGATGGCAGAACGAATGTGATTCACGAAGAGATATTGTGTGCTATTGCTCCTGAATTGCTTGAAGATATGTTGATACCTCCGGCTATAATAGAAAGACTACAGGAAAGCGAGTCAGGATTAGATCGTAGGGACCCCCCCCGGAGACAAGAGGGAAAGTAACGTGAGTCAAGGCGAAAATTGCGTTCCGCCATAGGCGTAGAGTTATATGGGCCCGTGGGGCTGGAGCCCCCCCCCCCCAATAAATTGTGAATAGGGGGTGAGCCCACCCAATAATTTATCACTCAATACAGAAAACTAATTTATACTAATATAAAAAAAAGTATTCCCGCCATTTACAAATGTTTAAAAAAAAACTTTACTTGTACTTTTAAAAATTTTCTTCTTTTGATTTCAATCATGATTTAGTATTCATTGTGACGCCTTGTAACACAAAATGTTACTATAAGCTGCCCTCGCCAGGCTCTGGTTCATTAAAATCAGATTATGCAATTTAAAGTATGAAATGAACAAAAGTTCAGATGTGTCTAAAATGCACTATCTCATCGAAAATGTTTTTGTTTTTTTTCCATCAAAACAAAATTAGACAATATGTTGTAAGATCTAATGCAATTAATATGATTTTTGAAGGTGAGGAAGAATTTGGGGAGGTAGAAAACGTACCTTATAAACAGAAAATTCCAGAAATTTTTGGTACCACTTTGGATAATTTAAAATTGCCAGAACTGAAAGGGGAGGAGTCAAACATTTTAAGAAAAATTATTCTAAGTATAAAATTTATTTACTAGAGAAGTACAGCCAGCTAAGGTTGGGGTGCATAAAATAGAATTAATAGAAGGAGTGAGTAGGAAAAAGCCTCACTGTTATCCAATACCAATGGCATATCGTAAAGAGGTAGATAAACAGGTAAAGGAATTACTGTGTTTGGGTTTAATTGAACCTTCAGACGCAGAAATTGCTTATCCAGTTGTCTGTGTCGCAAAGAAAGATGCAACGACTCGGTTATGTGTGGATTTCAGAGGGTTAAATGCGGTAACTAAGGTCCCCAGCTTTCCCATGAAAGATCGGGAAGAGTTAATTTATGTTGCAGGGTCAGCTAAATGGTTAACAAGCATAGATCTCTTAAGAGGGTACTGGCAGATCCCCATGGAAGAAAAGAGCAAACCATTAACAAGTTTTACCACACATTCAGGACAGTGGCAATTTAAAACTATGCCTTACGGTTTATCAGGCGCGGCCGGCACATTTGAAAGGGAAATGAATTTAGCTTTACAAGAGCACAGTGAGTACGCGCAGGCCTACATCGATTATGTTATCATATTTTCAGAAACTTTCGCTGACGATATGAAACACATTGAAAATGTTTTCAGTCATCTGGAAAAATTAGGATTTTCCGTTCGGTTAGAAAAATGTACTTTTGCGGCGACGGAGATAAAATATTTAGGACATCGAATTGGAGGGGGAAAACACGCCCCAGATGAAGAAAAAGTTGCTGTTATTAAAAATTTAAAACAACCAACTACCAAAAAGGAAGTTAGGTCAGTGTTAGGTCTTATGGGTTTTTATCGAGCATATATCCCTAATTTTGCTCAGATTTCGGTACCTTTAACCAATTTGACCAAGAAAAATTCACCGAGTACCAATATTCCATGGAAAGGAGAGCATGAGGAAGCTTTTCAAAAGCTAAAGAAATTGTGTGGGGTTACTGCTTTGGCGACACCTAATTTTTCAGAACCATTTCAGGTGCATGCCGATAGTTCCAATTTAGCTGTTGGGTGTTGTCTGACACAAAAGGACGAGAATGGGGAGTACAAACCCATAGCTTTTGCCAGCTAAAAGTTAACTGAAACTCAGCAAAATTGGGCGAGTATTGAAAAAGAAGCTTGGGCAGTACTTTTTGCACTCAATAAATTTGATAAGTGGATTCACGGGGAGACGGTGGAGATCATCACTGATCATAATCCGCTAACATATTTAAATGAAGTGACCCCCAGAAGCTCAAAGCTCACAGGCTGGGCATTGGCGCTTCAAAGATGGAAATATGTAATCACCCACAGGCCAGGTAAAAATCATAAAGCGGCTGATGCCATTTCAAGACTAAAGCAGGATGAGTAAAATTAATTTCTGTTTGATTTGTAATTTATCAGGTAATATTTTTTTTTGTTTGTTTAGGTGTATTTTAGTTTATTATTTTTGTATGTGTTTTTTGAGTTACTATAATGTTTTTTAATCAAAGTGAAAGTTTAAAAAAAAAATCCCTGTATCTTACTTTGTAAGGATAGGTCATTCATAGATCACCTGTGAGACTATTTCGTATATATTATATAATTGGAGGAAATCAGCCTTTAAGGGTAAATTTCGCTCTTAGGTGGGGGCGTAATGTCGCGCCCTTGGAAACCCGTGTTCTCACACAGTATTATTCTATCTATGTGCTTTCACCAGGGAGGGTCGATGCTGACCCCTGACCCTAGTTGACGTCACCCCCGACTCAGCAAGGTCCCGCTTGGACAAGGGGGCGAGAGAAAAAAGAAGGGTCAGTTTCGAACGGATGCAGAGAGGGAGAGAGGAAAATGGGTCTCTCCTCTCGATGGAAACAAATGTTTTACTTACTTATCGATCTCTCTATGATGGGATATTTGCCTCATTTTGTACATAGTTCTCTGTAAATATTAAAAATTATGTTAATCCAGAAAACTTGATTGTGATCTATTGAGTATGTTTTCTTATATCGCAAGTGGATCGAGAACAAGCAAAACGCCTCAGAATAATAAAATACCCGCTCGGAAACAGACGATCTACCATTCGCAATTCCACGGTCGCTAGAGTTGTGACAGCTCCCTTTTTCTTAACCCTCAATACTTGAATCTCTCCGATAACCTTTGATCTGGAGGGTATCGTAAAGTCTTCGACAAGAAGCTATAGATCTTTGCTAATATGCCGTTCTGACGTTATAGAACGGATAAATTCTTGAGTGTTTCAAGGGCTTTTCAGAATTTGACGCTATAGCGACTTGAGGAATCTCATGACTTTCGAATACTTATTTCAAGCATCCCACGTGATAGAAATCCACTCGAAATCCACTTGAGATTCCAGCCGAGAGCCGAGATGACCAGGTCAAGGCAGAAGAGATCGGTTTCAGACGTGACCAGCGCATAAGTAACTTTCCTCTGGTGTTAGGCCGGTAAGGCCAGATTTTCCGAACCGCCATCTGACTGTTCAATTTCCAATTCATAATTTATGTGTTTGTATGTGCCGTCTAATAAAGTGTTTTATGGGAGCAAAAGGGCACCATATCTTTATTTATGACGCCACAGAGCCTTAGTAGGCCTTTGAGGGTGGAACGGCAGTCCTACCTAATCACGGGCTACAGCACCGTGAATGAATGTGTTTTTCATTTACTGAATATGCCGAGTTGTTTTAGAGTAGAGAATGACTACTAAAACCTTCACAACAGTAAGTAAAGTATAAAATTTATACCAAACCAGGTTTTTTGCATTATATTTATAAGCTCATTGCTTGATGTTTTACTTCTCTAACATACTTCGGTGCCTACATTTCTATGAAGAGGTATTCTTCTGACAAATCGGTGACTGCTTTCAAAAGATAACATTAGTTTTCTAAAAGGATAATATGAATAAATATTTTTGGTTGCCTTAAACACTCAATGCTTTCACTTTCAAATAGTTCCTAGTCAAGATTTGCATAAGTATTTTACAGTTATTAAACGAAATATAAATGAGTTTTTATTTGGAGATCTAGGTTAAAAAATTCTTGCAATGAGTTAGTTCATTTTTATTGAGCATTTTGGTAAATGTTTTAACAGCGATCTCGATGGCATTATATAGGTTGAGATAGGTTTTGATAGATACAAATTTTAAATACTATTTAAAGCTGAAAAGTTGAGCAACTGTTATGTGAAACTATTGAAAAAGCTCGCGTGATGTATGCTAGGATTAATGATGAGACAAACGTTATGATCTCCTTGAAACTGTACTTTTCCTGAGTTATTCTTTTCACCCCAACTAATTTGTACTTTTATTCAACTCATTTTTCATACATTTTATGTTAAAGAAAATAACACTGTATTTATACATTTATGTGAAAATTAGTGAAATTTGTAATAAGTAGTATACTTATATTAGATCATTTACTAGTAATAATGCGATATTTAAACTGCTTTTCTGCTTGCACATTTAAAATTATAAACATTATATTGCATTCAAAAATTTAAATGCTCATCAAACGAAATCTTAAAAGAGGTTAATAAATTTTGAAATTAAATCTATTAAAGATTAAACTTCAAAATTTAATAACTTCTTTTAAGATAGGACGTTTCTATTAAACGTACGAGCAACAATATTACAAAATTACGCGAATCTATCCACTTCTATTCAACATTCCATCACACAGTAAATTGTGAAAATGCATTTTCCTGTTGGTAATGAGCTTATAATAGCATTCGCACAATCATCGTTTACACAACTTCCAAGATGAAACCAAGGGAATGCGCAACTTTTATTCCACAAGATAGAACAGCAAAACAAAATAACTGTTTCTCGAAGTCTTGCAATTTTAATGAGTTTGCCTTTCAGGACCGGAGGAATGTAAATAATCTGTTATTTGTTTTCAAAGCTATCTCTTTCTGGTTCATAAAATCGGAAGACATTTTATGTTGCTCGTTAAAAGCTACAATTAGGAGAATTAACTTGCGTTAGAATAAGTGTAGTGAAAGAAGATTAACGTTGCTTACTTAAACTTATTTTGCGGCGTGTTAGTACACCTTTTTGATGACATTCGTTAAAAGGAAAAGCGAAAAAGAACTTGAAATTAGCATAATTCTCTATTTAGCGAAGATTAAAAAGTCCGCTGCCCAAGGAAGGTACTCTTCGTGTAGGATCGCCTTAATACAATACACACTATTTAACAATGATTTTTAAATCAATATTTGTATATCGGTGTCGTATGCTAGGTCTCGAAGGAGGGCTATCTCACTCCAGTAAATTTATGAAGAAGTATATATGACTAGAAGTCAAAACCCGCTGTGGAGGCAATTACAATGGCGCTAGAAAAAACATTTGACGAAAATACGTTTACACTAAATGTATTTAATCTTCGTCCATCTAAAATAAAAAACTTCATAAATAATACTTCATATTAAATTTTTATTATATACCAAAATTTAATTTCATGCTCTCCTGGAAACTTTTCATATTCGAATGATTTCGCTTTGTTGAAACAGAACCTCTTATATAAATGCTTCATGTAGACGATCATTTTAATTGAAAAAAGAATAAAGTAAGTTATCTGGAAAAACTGTTTAAAACGAATTGGAATAGCAATTTTCCTTTCAAAGCCTGATAATCGTGATTCTAATATGACGTTATTGTCACTTGCGGTGCCTATTTTTGTCACGCAAATGATTATTATTTTTTTTTTAACTCTCGGAAGTAAAATAGATTTGAAAATAGCGAAAAATCGCCTAAAAATGAGGGAAAGGGTGGATCTTCAAATTTTTAAAGTAGCGCAGATTGTTTTCTATTTTTATACATAATTATGAAAAATTCCGTGAGGACCGTACAAACGGTATATATGTTATTAAGCTTTTTTTGCTTAACTTTGCACTCTTTTTGCAGTAATAGCGATAAAAGTTTTACAAAGCAGTCTTCGCTGCTTGGTAGCTTCTGGTAAACTACGCTTTGCTGGTAGACAGCTGTTGCTGCAAGCTAAATAACGAAGGCAAATGATTATTATTTTTTTTTTTAACTCTCGGAAGTAAAATAGATTTGAAAATAGCGAAAAATCGCTTAAAAATGAGGGAAAAGGTGAATTTTCAAATTTTTAAAGTAGCGCAGATAGTTTTCTATTTTTATACATAATTATGAAAAATTCCGAGCGGACCGTACAAACGGTATATAAGTTATTACGCTTTTTTTGCTTAACTTTGCACTCTTTTTGCAGTAATAGCGATAAAAGTTTTGCCTTCCAGTGGTAATCCAGAATTGTTAGGGTGTGAGTTAGTGAGTCAGAGATTAGCGTAATTATAGAGTAAAATAATGCCGAGTAGGATAGAATTATTAGGGAGGTGCTACAAGCGAGACGTTTAAGTCATTTGCTGGCAACGTTGCTTGGTAGCTTCTGGTAAACTACGCTTTGCTGGTAGACAGCTGTTGCTGCAAGCTATATAACGAAGGCATAGTTGGTAGGCAGCTAAGCTCCTCCCCTCTAACTCTTCATCACTTCGCATAGCGAAAGCTGCTTGTGGCATCTGAAGGTATTATACAGGGGGTCCCAAAAAGGTGGTAATACATGTACCTATTACCTAGTATTATTTATCTACTAGAGATAAGTGAGCAATGTAAGTTGAAAAAATGTTCAAAATAAGGTAAGAAAAGAGATTACGTTTTAAAAAATTTCCCTCGATAATCTTCAAAAAGTAACACTTTTTTTAGATTTCTATACCACCCCCCGTACAAAAAATTACGAATTAGTAAAATTTGCCCCCATACACTAATCAGGCGACGAACAAGATTTCAGAATTATATCGTAAAATGTGTCAGAAATATGAAGATAAATGTATGCCTACTTAAGCCACTTTTCAATGACTCTCGAAAGGGAAAAAAATCACATTTGATGATTGCATATCAGGGGCCGTACACAAATTACGCAAATATATATATTTTTTTCTTTCCACAACCTTCAGTAAAAGTTTGCATTCTAATTGATGTATATTTCCTGACCACCTTTGTTTAGCCCCATCCGTGTCTCTCTCGTGATATTTCTGGGCTGGAGATTTCAAAAATTATGCGCCAGAAAACAAAGAACATTTCAATTCTTATGCATGGAATTTTTTTTTAATATCAGAAGCCTTAAAATGAATACATTCATTTATTTTTATACAATACTAGCTGAAGTACCCGTTCTTCGCACGGGAATGAATGGACTTTTTGATATTAATATTTGTTGTGATTACTATTATTGTAATAAACAGATATAGCAAAATGGATATCGCGTTATATTGTGTTCAATAATCATGCATACTGAATTTCAAGGCAATCGTTTTTACGGTGCAGAAGGCGATGCGGCGTAGCACAATCTAGTGGCGAGTTTTAGCAAAACGGATACGGCAAAAATATTCTTCACATTCAGATATCGATGTATACGAATTTTCATGACGATCGGCTGAATAGTTTTGAAGTTCATGTGTTGACGCGACATCTAGTGTCAAGTTATAGGAAAACAGATCGTGCCAAACTCTTCCCCGTGTTCAAATATCTATGTATACCTATTTTCATAGCGATCATTCGCACAGTCAAGAAGTGATACACTGCAGGGCCATCTAGTGGTTAATTAAAGTAATGATTTGCTACAGCGCCGTCATGTGGCGAGTTATAGCAAAATGGATAACGCCAAAATATTCTCATTGTTCAAATAGCTATGTATACTGATTTTCATAGCCACCGTTTGAATGGTCAAAAATTTGGCCTGCTGCAGCGTCATCTAGTGGTGAGTTAAAATAATAATGCATTGCAGTGTCATCTAGTGGCGAGTAACATCAAAAGTAACGCAGTTAGAATATATTCTTCTTGCTCAAATGTGTAAGTATAAAAAATTTTATGCCGATCGGTCGAACGGTATAGAAGTTGATGCTTTGCAGCGCCATTTAGCGGCAAGTTACAGCAAAATGGATAGTGAAAAATATTCTCCGTGTTCTAATATTCGCGTGTACCAAATTTCATCGAAATTGGTTGGACGATATTCGCATAGCAAACGGCTAAACGGAATAGAATTCGACGTTCTGCTGCGCCACCTAGTGAAAAGTTAGAGGAAAACGGATAGCATAAAAACCTACTCCATGATAAAAGACTTAGGTGAACCAAATTTCATGGTGATCGGTGAAACGGTGCTGGAGTTTTTCAACCTCCTACACACATACCAACATTCATTTTTATCTATAACCAGTCTTATTATACGTATATACCAGTAAGTAAAATCCAGCTCAAGTAAAATCCAGTTTCAAATCTAAGCCTCGCCAAAGTGCCAGCATACGCCATTTTGCAAGAGTTTTTTCAGGGAATCATTCGAAGCATTGCCTTAGCAGCAATCAAAATGGGAAATGGTTCGACCGCCAGGCATTTATTTGAAAAGTGGAATCCCTTAATACAGCCGCATTTTTTAAATTATCAACTATAACATGTTTTATTCATCGTTGCCTCGATGTACTAAATGCGAAGATTTCAATTTTCTGAAATTTGGCGGATTTCCCCCAAGTTAAATCAATGTACTCAATTGGCGAGAATTCTGAAGCTACATCGCTTGAAATGCCCTAATAACTGCATTATTTCTGCACGGATAGTTAAAATTTAATGCTGTATTCTAAGAAAACCTATACACTTGTTTTCAAAAATGCTATTCCCTTAAGCTCTCAGTAAACTGCGCCAAAAAGCCTAGAACTGTGCAAACCGCTAGAACTCACTCTCTAAAAATCGGCCTAGCAGCCATTTTTTTTTTCGCCAAACTAAAAAAAATTACATATTAGTCTCGGATATCTTCGATCCTCATTGTTTTGCGTATAAAACATTTCATTCCTGCTCTCATTTCTTATGCGCACACGATATTATAATTAAAAAAATAACCTAAAAAAATAAACTAAAAAAATCATTATTATTCTTTTATTTTTACTTTAAGAATTTAAAACATTTTATTCGGCAAAATCGCCACATATGGCAACCAAGATGCTTATTTCACACACTTTTTTCACTACAGGGGTTAATATTACGTAAAGCTTTCTGCGTGGAGAACATAAAAATTCTCTTAAATTCCGGGAACGGAAATAAAGTGGAATTTCAAAGTTTTAAAGTGGACTATCATTTATTCTATGTTATTTTACATATCTGTGTAAAATTTCAGGCTGACAGGTCCATTTTTGTGGAATTGTATACTACCCAAATCAACAAATTGACAAACAGAATTTCATTTTTATTTATAAGATAACCTACGCTTGTTTTTAAAAATACCCTCTCATTAAATTGCGCCAAGCGCTAGAATCATAGAAAATCTGACACACTTTCAGATTTTTAAATACGCACTAAAGTGCTATATATAAAAAGAGTTATAATCCATGGGTCTTCCCTATTTTCGTTCCTTCTTTCATTAAGTTGGAAAGTGTATCATTATTCATGAGTGTGATTAAACAAAATTAAAATTGATATTTCTAACATCCTTTTTTCTGGATGTAATACATTAGATGCAGAAAAGCTGCTCAGAAAAATGCACAATTCCAACTGAATGAAAATTTCAAAAACTTATACGCAGGTGTATTCATAACCCAAATAGCAGACGATTAAATTACGATAAATAGCGCCAAGCGTTAGAATCCTCCTCAAAATCTCGAGAATGCTGTAGATAGATCGCTTGAAATCCCTTAATAACTGCATTATTTTCGCACGGATCATTAAAATTTAACGCTGTATTCTAATAAAACCTTTGCACTTGTTTTCAAAAATCCGTTTCCTTAAGCTCTCAGTAAATTGCGCCTAGCCGGAAACTGTGCAAACCGCTAGAACTCACTTTCTCGGCATTTGAGCCATTTTATTTTTTCGCCAAACTAAAAAATTTTAACATATTAGCCTCGGAAATCTTCAATTCTTATTGTTTTGCGTATAAAACATTTCATTCCTGCTCCGATTTCCCATGCACACGATATTATAATTAAAAAAAATATAACCTTACGAATATAAACTAACAAAAAAAATCATTATTATTCTTTTATTTTTACTTTGAGAATTTAAAACATCTTATTCGGCAAAATCGCCACACATGGCAACCACGATCCTTATTTCACACTTTTTTCACTACAGGGGTTACAATTACGGAAAGCTTTTTGCGTGCAGAACATAAAAAATCTCTTAAATTCCGGGAACGGGTGGACTTTCAAAGTTTTAAAGTGGACTATGATTTATTCTATATTATTTTACATATCTGTGCAAAATTTCAGGCTGATAGGTCCATTTTTGTGGATTTGTATACAACTCAAATCCACAAACAAACAAACAAATAAACAAATAAACAAACAAACAAACAGAATTTCATTTTTATTTATAAGACTAGCTGAAGTACCCGTTCTTCGCACGGGAATGAATGGACTTTTTGATATTAATATTTGTTGTGATTACTATTTATTGTAATAAAGAGATATAGCAAAATGGATATCGCGTTATATTGTGTTCAATAATCATGCATACTGAATTTCAAGGCAATCGTTTTTACGGTGCAGAAGGCGATGCGGCGTAGCACAATCTAGTGGCGAGTTTTAGCAAAACGGATACGGCAAAAATATTCTTCGCATTCAGATATCGATGTATACGAATTTTCATGACGATCGGGTGAATAGTCTTGAAGTTCATGTGTTGACGCTACATCTAGTGTCAAGTTATAGGAAAATGGATCGTGCCAAACTCTTCCCCGTGTTCAAATATCCATGTATACCTATTTTCATAGCGATTATTCGCACAGTCAAGAAGTGATACACTGCAGGGCAATCTAGTGGTTAATTAAAGTAATGATTTGCTACAGCGCCGTCATGTGGCGAGTTATAGCAAAATGTATAACGCCAAAATATTCTCATTTTTCAAATAGCTATGTATACTGATTTTCATAGCCACCGTTTGAATGGTCAAAAATTTGGCCTGCTGCAGCGTCATCTAGTGGCGAGTTAAAATAATAATGCATTGCAGTGCCATCTAGTGGTGAGTAACATCAAAAGTAATGCAGTTAGAATATATTCTTCGTTCTCAAATGTGTAAGTATAAAAAATTTTATGCCGATCAGTCGAACGGTATAGAAGTTGATGCGTTGCAGCGCTATTTAGCGGTAAGTTACAGCAAACGGATAGTGAAAAATATTCTCCGTGTTCTAATATTCGCGTGTACCAAATTTCATCGAAATTTGTTGGACCATATTCGCATAGCAAACGGCTAAACGGAATAGAATTCGACGTTCTGCTGCGCCACCTAGTGAAAAGTTAGAGGAAAACGGATAGCATAAAAACCTTCTCCATGATAAAAGACTTAGGTGAACCAAATTTCATGGTGATCGGTGAAACGGTGCTGGAGTTTTTCAACCTCCTACACACATACCAACATTCATTTTTATCTATAACCAGTCTTATTATACGTATATACCAGTCTCAAGTAAAATCCAGTTTCAAATCTAAGCCTCGCCAAAGTGCCAGCATACGCCACTTTGCAAGATTTTTTTCAGGGAATCATTCGAAGCATTGACTTAGCAGCAATCAAAATGGGAAATGGTTCGACCGCCAGGCATTTATTTGAAAAGTGGAATCCCTTAATACAGCCGCATTTTTTAAATTATCAACTATAACATGTTTTATTCATCGTTACCTCGATGTACTAAATGCGGAGATTTCAATTTTCTGAAATTTGGCGGATTTCCCCCAAGTTAAATCAATGTACTCAATTGGCGAGAATTCTGAAGCTACATCGCTTGAAATGTCCTAATAACTGCATTATTTCTGCACGGATAGTTAAAATTTAATGCTGTATTCTAAGAAAACCTATACACTTGTTTTCAAAAATGCTATTCCCTTAAGCTCTCAGTAAATTGAGCCAAAAAGCCTAAAACTGTGCAAACCGCTAGAACTCACACTCTAAAAATCGGCCTATCAGCCATTTTATTTTTCGCCAAACTAAAAAAAATTACATATTAGTCTCGGATATCTTCGATCCTCATTGTTTTGCGTATAAAACATTTCATTCCTGCTCTCATTTCTTATGCGCACACGATATTATAATTAAAAAAATAACCAAAAAAATAAACTAAAAAATTCATTATTATTCTTTTATTTTTACTTTAAGAATTTAAAACATTTTATTCGGCAAAATCGCCACACATGGCAACCAAGATGCTTATTTCACACACTTTTTTCACTACTGGGATTAATATTACGTAAAGCTTTCTGCGTGGAGAACATAAAAAATCTCTTAAATTCCGGGAACGGAAATTAAGGGAACCCTTCAGGAGGAAAACGTTTTTAAGTGGAGTTTCAAAGTTTTAAAGTGGACTATCATTTATTCTATATTATTTTACATATCTGTGTAAAATTTCAGGCTGACAGGTCCATTTTTGTGGAATTGTATACTACCCAAATCAACAAATTGACAAACATAATTTCATTTTTATTTATAAGATAACCTACGCTTGTTTTTAAAAATACCCTCTCATTAAATTGCGCCAAGCGCTAGAATCATAGAAAATCTGACACACTTTCAGATTTTTAAATACGCACTAAAGTGCTATATATAAAAAGAGTTATAATTCATGGGACTTCCCTATTTTCGTTCCTTCTTTCATTAAGTTGGAAAGTGTATCATTATTCATGAGTGTGATTAAACAAAATTAAAATTGATATTTCTAACATCCTTTTTTCTGGATGTAATACATTAGATGCAGAAAAGCTGCTCTGAAAAATGCACAATTCCAACTGAATGAAAATTTCAAAAACTTATACGCAGGTGTATTCATAACCCAAATAGCAGACGATTAAATTACGATAAATAGCGCCAAGCGTTAGAATCCTCCTCAAAATCACGAGAATGCTGAAGATAGATCGCTTGAAATCCCTTAATAACTGCATTATTTTCGCAGGGATCATTAAAATTTAACGCTGTATTCTAATAAAACCTTTGTACTTGTTTTCAAAAATCCGTTTCCTTAAGCTCTCAGTAAATTCGCCAAGCCGGAAACTGTGCAAACCGCTAGAACTCACTTTCTCGGCATTTGAGCCATTTTATTTTTTCGCCAAACTAAAAAATTTTAACATATTAGCCTCGGAAATCTTCAATTCTTATTGTTTTGCGTATAAAACATTTCATTCCTGCTCCGATTTCGCATGCACACGATATTATAATTAAAAAAAATATAACCTTACGAATATAAACTAACAAAAAAAATCATTATTATTCTTTTATTTTTACTTTGAGAATTTAAAACATCTTATTCGGCAAAATCGCCACATATGGCAACCACGATCCTTATTTCACACTTTTTTCACTACAGGGGTTACAATTACGTAAAGCTTTTTGCGTGGAGAACATAAAAAATCTCTTAAATTCCGGGAACGGGTGGACTTTCAAAATTTTAAAGTGGACTATGATTTATTCTATATTATTTTACATATCTATGCAAAATTTCAGGCTGATAGGTCCATTTTTGTGGATTTGTATACAACTCAAATCCACAAACAAACAAATAAACAAACAAACAAACAAACAAACAAACAGAATTTCATTTTTATTTATAAGATTTGTTGATTAAAAAATAGGTACTTTTATGACCGTTTACTTGAAAATAATACGACCGTTAGGGGGTTAAAGACATCTCAGATGTTTCATGATGAGAGGCTGAAATTTTGAACATCACCTCATTAGTGTATGAAGCACATTTTACTAATTAGAAATTTTTCGTACGGTGGTCGTATACAAATTAAAAAACTGTCGAAAGAAAATTAACGAGAGGAATTTTTTCTTACCTTATGATGGACATTGTTTCAATTTACATTGCCCATTTATCTCTAATGGATAAAGAATTAAACGTGTTACCATCTTTTTGGACACCATGTATACTACTTGGATGAATAATACACAGGAAGGGTGTTTTGCAGATGATTACACAAAATTATTTAATCCCATTGCAACGTTACACGTATGACTAACTGATTTTTTGGTGTTTTTCACAAGATGTTAAAACTTGTTTTATTTCACCATTCTAAGGGATTGTACCTGTGGAAAGGACCAGTATCTGTGTTCTTTTTAAAAATAACCAGAAATAAGAAAGACAAAAAAGGAATTTATTATTTTATTTTCTGTATGTCTTCAGAGTTATAATGGTAATGCCTAGTGAAAAATCAACTAAGATTTTTGAAAGTTTTAATGTAAACATTTCATACGCATATGAATAAAGAGAGCAAAGGAGCAGCATCATAATGAAGCTTTAAATGCGTTTTATTTTTATTATTTATTATTTTTTTATTTTTAAGAATGAAATTTTTGTAGAAAACATTGGCTCTTAATAACTTAAAGGGATGCAAAAGTTTTTAAGTTTCTGCAAGTTTTTCCACACCTAATGTTTTAGAGTACACGTATCTGATTATTTATTTATTTATTAGTTTATATTAAAAGAAATCAAATGCATTTTTACACATTTTTCGCTAATGCGTTGTGATAACCTTAAGCTTATTAAAAGTTAACTTAAAATGCAATCTATCACACAAGTATCAATTAAAAATAAATAAAGAAATAGATTACTCCAGGAAATTAAATTAATGCCGTATTCTAACATGGCAAATTATTCAAGACATGTTACATTAATAGACTCACTTTATATGATTTAAAAAGAAAATAGACTGAATTCTAATTAGATAGTAATTAAATTTCGAAATTACTTTATTACGTTAGTGAACTTTTCAATTTCTGAAAACTATAATCCGTGCGATATAAAAATAAATAATGCTAATTCAATATAGAACAGTACATATACTTCATAGAGAGATGACTAATAAGATCCGAGATGACTTCTAACATGCATTTACCACCCATTTATGGCTGTCTATAAACTTAAGTCGAAACACTAGTTAAATTTAACCCCCCAAAAATGGGCGTTATTACCATTTAAAAAATCTGATGTGTCCAACGCATGACTTCCTTGCACGTCTGTTAAATCAAAAATGTTTTTTACGCACTTCCTCTAAACGTATTTGTTTGAAAGATATAAAATAACAATAACAGTAAGATGTAGCGATTTCTAGCCAAACATTTTGATATCGCCAAGCTGAGTTCAATTTGAAAGATTTCTTTCTGACACTTTATTTGGCGATATTTCACCAAAAGCCGACAAACTTGAGATAGTTTGCGAGATTTTGGGGATAGCCAAAGTAGTCATTGACCACAGACTTTCAATGAATTGAATGCATCCATACACCTTAATGTATTTAAAGTCATTTGGCTCACCCTGTAAATAAATTCCCAGTCGATTGCTGTCAAAAAAGATATTGAAAACCGTTAGATATTATAATATAGTTCTAAATACAAAAGTTCAAAATTCTACTGGTTAAAGTTTTAGAGTTATACAAAATACGAAATAATTTTTGGCGCCAAATTTGGCGATATTTCGGCGAAACTCGTTAATGTCGACGACATTTGGCGAGATATTAAGCATGGACCAACAATAATAGATTATCGCCAAATTTGGCGATATTTCGCCAAAACTCGCCAAGAACGATGACAAATGGCGATATTTTGGGCATGGACCAAATGACTGACTATCGCCAAATTTGGCGATATTTCGCCAAAACTCGCCAAAACTCTGTAGATACACTATCCAATCGAATGGAACCAAAAGGGGAGGTGCACAACTAGATGTTACAACTATCCAAAATATGAAGTTTCGACATTCTACGCCTAATAGTTTTTGAGATATGCGAGTTTAATGATTTTCGGCCGATAGAGCGTAATGTATTTCGAATCTTTTGGGCGGTCCTGTACATAAACTATTCATTCGATTGCGACCAAAAGGGGAGGTGCACAACTAGATCATAGAACAATCCTAAATATCAAATCTCAACATTCTACGACCCATAGTTTTTGAGATATGCGAGTTACATACATACGTACGTACGTACAGACGGCATGGAAAAACTGACCACAATAAACTCGCCGTTGGTCAAAATGAGTTGCAGACGCGTTAATATGATCGTGCATACTAGCCTACGATGAGATGCATCGAAAAAAATTATTAAATTCAATTTAGAGGTAGTCAAAATCGGTTTTTTTGTCGAAATTTGGCCCCCAAAATTTTTCGGGATCACATTACTTCCTTATACTACGTACAAGGAAGTAAAAAAATATATATAAATTCTTATTTTGATATAAACAATATTTTCGATTAAAATTCATGTAATTTGATTAAAAATTTTATAATATTCCTCGCAGGAGTTCTTTTAAAAGGTTCTTGCTAAATTTTTATAGAAACAAAGCATAATAAATATTATTGCTAATAAATAAGTTTTCGATGATCAGTGAAGTTTATTTTAAATGTGATCTAAATATCCCAACTTAATTTTCCTCGCACGATAATATCCAGGAGTTCAGACAAATGAATCTCAAAGGTGCAATAACTTACATTTAGAAGGCTTTATCGACCAAGGTAAATGCGAAACAAATTTAAGATACTGTTGATCGAGAAGTTTTGTAATCTTGATAAAGCATATACTGCTGTTATTTATAGGTACTCCAGGATCTTCACTGTCGAATCTCCTCCAAGAATCTCCCACCTCGCATTCTAATTTAATAAGTATAAGAGATTAATTTCATCCACGGAGGTTGCCGAAAGTGTAAATGCTTCTTCATTTTCATAGTGAACCGCTAAGGGAATGACGACAAGGATTAAATAGGCAAATATTTATGCTCAAGGATTATTACTTAAAATTATTTATCGTGTCTTCTTGTTACCTGTTAAAATAACTAATATAAACGTAGAATTTATCGTACAGAAACCATAGCGAATGAAGTTTTATGAGCCATAAATTCATTTCATCGACGTATTTCATGAGGATAATAAACAATTTTGAAATAAACCAACCGACAAGAAATAAAAAAAATTATTTCTCTATGAAAGTTCAGGAAAGTTCTTTTTGAGGGCACTAGCTGTTCATAGGCATTAGCCATTACTAGAACAGGATTACTGTTCATTTTATTATGGATACATCAAATAGGTGTAATTGCGTTGCCTCCTATGAAGGGACGGATGAAATGACCCCCGAACCCATGATGATAAATCAAACTCAGGCAGCCGAAATAAAAGTATTATATCAGTGTTTTCTAAATTGAAAAGCTAGTACTTTATATTATTAGTAAGACATTTTCAATTTTATAATTCCATCATGGTCTTACATATTTAAAAATTATAATTTGAGTCGTTTAATCTCAGTAAAATGACATTATTATACTATCAAATTTCCCTAACTCGCCATAGCTTTTAACATTTTAAGGAAATAGTACCCGTGAATCCCAATAGTAAGATTTATCTTTGGGATGATGAATAAAATTTGTGCATGATACGTCAAATGATTGGAACTGTCGTCAATCTAGCGATTGTGCCAGAACATATATCTTCAAAGTGGTAAGTAGATTGTTCAATGTTGATGATAAAAAATTCATTCTACTTTAATGATGCTTTTTACTGTTTAAATTTTCACTCGTATTCGTCAATCGATAGTCCTTACGCAATGGCTCAACAGTGTATTTTGGCATTAAGAGTGACGCAGTTGAGATTTTCCCAATGCATTTCATTTTTATTTATTCCGTACAAGAATACAATGTACTGTAGCATTTTACATTTGGAATTCTATTCTCGAAGAAAGAGTACCTGTTTAAACGAATCTCTGATCAAATGATTCGATTGACTTACATATTAATCTGAATGATGTTAATGACATACACCCTTTGGCTTATATGTATGATTCTCAAGATTTTCTGTCGTCTCATTAGCTTTAGCTTTATGAACATTTGTAAGTGCATTGCTATTTAGATTTAGAATATTTCATCCTCGGACAGCTATTCCTGATCTCAACTGATTTGTACATTCCTCTTATAGCTTTGATCTAGCACTGAAAATCTGAAAAAAAACCCAAACATTTTTATATTTTAACTATGTCAACCATTTAAAAAATATATAGTTTTGAAATAGGAAGATTTTTCGAATATCTAAATGTTTTAGAATTTATTATAATTGCAATAAGATTAATACAACTAGTAAGATTACTGTAATGATATTCTTCAACAAGTAAATTTATATACATTTCTGGAGTAACTTACAAATAATGATTCAAAAGTATAATTTTAGAAAAATGTATATAATTTTAAATTATACTTTAAATAGATTTTTAAGATTGTTTAAGATTTTAAACCACTTTGAAAATAGAAATACACAATACTAGCAGATTTTGTACTTAGTACAAACATTGCTGAAAAATTAAAGCTACTAAAATGTTTAGTTCTCGAACTTTTGTAACCGACTGGGAAACGTTTTGAAATTTATGCGTGTCAGAACACATATCTACCCGTCGCGCATTATATTTTTAAATATGCACTTTGTCAATAATCGACCTCAACAAAAGCAGATAGGCTAATGAAGTGTCAACAGAAAGTTCGATTTAATGGTTTTCCGATAACGACATAAAAACATAACTCTCATCTAAATATTGATCCTAGGAAGCATTCTAGTATTTTATTTATCTGCTTTTGTGTAAGGTGATCAAGCAGAAATTAGTCATTTTAAAATATCGAACATAAATGTATTTATGTAGATTATTTGAGTTCCAGGTGATGGTATCGAAATATTTGAAGCATTTAAGACGTACTTATTAACCAAGTTTCATTAGATATTTATTTTATTGAGAAATATCTTATAATAGCGCAGTTGAGATTAATATTTCTATTATATATGTTCACTTTATATTCTACATTTATTTAAAATGCAGAATAAACACTTCTCTTCATAACATTTTCTGATAAACGTTACTTATTAGGAGCATCTATTATATAAATGCGATAGTTTGTTTGTTCTTCCGGGAACTGCTTCCACACCGTTCGACTGATCGGCTTGAAATTTTGCGCATAAAGTGAAATCTGTGAAGTTGACCACCTTTTTAAGTTGACCACCTTTTTAAGTTGACCACCTGTCTAAGTTGACCTAAGCCCCCAAGCACGGAATGGGTTAAATACTTTAACATGGAGTGAACATTTTATAAGTTGGCCACCTGTCTAACTTGTATGTTGACCAGGTAATTAGGTAGAATTTGTCCCAAGCCATAGCTCAAAATCGCTGTAAGTTGACCACTTCCAGAATTTTTTCTCGGTTTTTCTTCTAATAATTTATATACATATACTTTCTATTTGCCTGAAGTCTATAAAACTTGCCAACATTTCAGCCCAGATTTTAATGCATCATCTTTATTCCTTATGTAAAAGTACAATTTTTTTTGTAACTATATTAGCATGTACAGTAGTATAGTAGGTATGTCAGAAGTACAAAACCCTTTCTACATTCTTACACTATGCTAAATGTATTAATAGAGTAATAAATTGAGTTTAATAATAACGTACTTGTTTCTATTGTCAACATACTACTTTTAGTAACTACGTAGCTATGTAGTATGTACGTAGCTATGTAGTACGTAGCACTACATAGCTACGTACGTGCTATGTAGTGCTACGTAGTTACTATGTAGTGCACATAGTAACTACGTACTATGAAAATTTTCAATAATTAATGCGTAATACAGTAATATGTATGTATAATTAATCATAAGAAATCCTAATTAGGTTACCAAGCTCCGACGAAATATTACACCAAGGGCGAAATAACAAACTTCTAGATTATCAGATGCTGTGGAAAAGTAAAATAACGCGATTTTTTTTCTTTTTTTTCTAACTGGTTCATGTTAGATATTGCAACTGAAAATGAAAAAAAAAAAAAAGAAAGAAAGAAAATGCTTATGCTTTTATCCATAGCGTTATCGTCCGAGTTAATGAGCATTATGTGCAAATTAAGGTGCTTTTTATTACTAAATCGATGATTCTGGACAACTTTATAAGTGACTTTTTTCCCGTATCTGAGATCATTTTTGAGATAAGAACGCCAACTTCCAATTTAGCCGCAAGGTGGCAATGTAAGCTGTTTCCTTGTATAGCGCATGGCAACTTTACTGTACCAACACCCTACTTTTATGACTATATCGCTTGTCTAAGAAATTATTGGGGTGACAGCGGACCTTAGTAGGCACAATGTATATAATACGCATTCATTATAATTACTAAAACAATCTACAGAGTAAAAGTAGCATAATTTGGAAATAAATCATTCTAAAGGTTTTAAGGCGTCTTCTCACTTTGAAAATTTAAAAAAAAATCGATTTTTTTTTAATTTTGAAAGTACATATCATCAAAAATGTTATTTTAAAATTTCATAAAGATCGGAGGAAATACCCAAAATAACAACGAGTGTTTCAACAGCTGTGTCTGGGCAATGGCACCGAAACACGTTTTTACGGGAAGAAAAACCGTGGAAATTGCTTGTCAAACAGCAGCATGCATTTATAACGAAGGGCTACAACCTGTTTTAAAAATTTTGGAGGTGATGGGTGTCAAACTTGGCCCTATCGCCGCTCAATACGCCGAGAAACGCGACAGTGATCGCGTACCCGTAGGTAACCGCCGCAGCTCTAACGCTTCAAAAGAGACTAGGTCGAGACGAAGGGAAGCTATTTTGGACGAGCACAACTTCTACGAAGAATCGGAAGGTCCATTGTATCGAGCAGGCATCGCTGATTAACCCGAGGTAAGGTTTTTTCATGATTTTTCTGCAACCAAAACTTTAAATGCGTTTATCTCAAAACAAGGTTTTTCAGTGCCTTGTTGATGAAATTTCGGAAACTATCCGGCCGATTGTCATGAAATTTGTATGACATATTCTTCATAGTTATGGCTATAGCGCATATCATCAGATTTTTGAAATTTTGATTTGAAGTACTTTTTTTTACAAAAAACTGCAAAAAAACGCGTTTTTTTTTTTTACTTTTTCGAAAAACGTGCGCCATTTTTTTATTTTCGCGAATATCAAAAATCTGATGATATGCGCTATAGCCACTGATATACTGAATCTAAAACTGTTTTATTTTTTTGTTTCAGATGACCTGTCTCGGAGATACCATCAACAAGCCACGAACATTACATTTTTACACGGGTTTTTCGATGCTACTGTTTTATTATAATAACTAGCCGCCTCCGGCGACCAGTTGGTTCGCCATCTTAATAAATCTTGTTCGGAGAGACTCCTGTTCTTCACCGGCTTCCTTGGCACTCAAATCTCTCAGATTCTGAATGGAATTTAAAATTAAGATGGTTACAAACAGGGACGGCCCTACGGTAAGTGTCGTCCTTGCTAATGTAAAACAGACGCCCCCTTTCATGCTACTTAGTTTTTGAGTTCGAAATGACGCCCCTTCGAAGCCGGCGCCCAGATGCGTTGCTTACCGCGTCGGGCCGCCCCTGATTACAAAAATAAAATGGTTAAATGATAAAAACCTGCAAAAAGGAACAAATTATTTTCGTCTTATATTAATTCTGAAGAGCTTCTGGATGTATTGGCTTTTATCAAAAATGGAAAGGAAACAAAACTAAGAAAATCTGAAACATTTTCAGATTTTAAATACGCACTAAAGCGCTATGTATTAAAAGCGTATTATAATCCATGGGTCTTCCCTATTTTCTTTCCTTATTCCATTAAGTTGGAAAGTATATCATTATTCATGAGTGTGATTAAACACAACTAAAATTGATATTTCTATCCTTTTTCTGGATGTAATACATTAGAAATAGATGGGAAAAGCTGTGCAGAAAAATGCACAATTCGAACTGAAATAAAGTTTAAAAACTCATTCAGGTGTATTCATAATTCAAGTAGCAGAAGCAGACGATAAATAGCGCTTGGCGTTAGAATCACATCTCCTCAAAATCGTATATCAACCATTTTATTTGTTGCCAAATTAAAAAGTTGCACGTTTTAGTCTCGGAAAATTTCCAAATCATATTTTTCTTTTGAGTGTAAAACATTTCATTCCTGCTCTGATTTCACATGCACACGATGCTTTAATTAAAAAATAACCCTACAAATAATGTAAAAAAAAATATTCTTTTATTTTTACTTCAAGAGTCTGAATAATTAATAAATTCGCCAAAAATGGCAACCTAGATAGCCAAACTCCCCCTCTTTCCACTGCAGGATTACAATTGCGAAATGGCGAGAACAAAAATGATCATTTTGCGACACGTTTTTTATCGATATCTCCTAAAATAATTCGAATTTCGAAAAAATCGCTTCGAGGTGTGTCGCGACCCGTCTTGGAGAATTTCCGTACAAAATTTGGTAGGTCTACGATCACCCGTTTCGGAGCTACGCGAGACACAGACAAACAAACGGACAGTTTACATCTTGTTTTATTTATATAGATTGCTCAAAAAAAAAAAAAAAAAAAAAAAAATCTTGTACTTGAAAGATGTGTTTATTATATAGGATCCATTTTATCCCATAATTGTTTGCAAAAATCCTCGAAAAAAAATCGCGAAAATAGCCTATTTTCGAGGTGCCTAAAGTGAGAAGACGCCTTAAGGGTAGGTTCAGCAGTTTCTAAACATTTCAAAAAATACACAAGCATTACGACAATGGAAGTAGTGTACAACAAACATACAGTAACAAACATACAACACAACAAACATACAGTTTCTTCAGTCTGTAAGCACACAGTTGCTCTTTGTGGAAGTCTACTCACTCTTTCTGAGAAGGGCTGATTATTTTCTCTTTAGGAAACCAATAGAGTTACCATATTTTTCTATAAATATGAAGTTTCTGCTTCCCATGTACATAACCATTTAACTACTACTTATAGCTAATGCTATCTGCAGATGTAACGTGAATACACGCAAGAAAGCCTTAAAAGTCCTTCGTCCTAACCATATCCCTCTCCTCCCTTAGTCAGACAGCCCTCGTGTAGCTTTGCCTTAACCAACATAACCTAATCTTCTTCTTTCTTTTTTTCATCATTGTCTGCTTTTAGCATAATTTGAGCCACATTTATTTTAAATGGTGGAACATTCTTATGCAATAATAATAGATACACAATTTCAGGAACTACGAACGAGAGATGACTAGAAAATTTTTGTCAGTTGCCGTTGCAATTTCTTGGTTAATATCCAGTGGCGGCCCGTGGTCAAAACTGTTAGTGCAGCCGGAAGCAAATGAGCTCCCCCCCCCCTACCTCTCCACAGGAATGGAAAATCTTTGTCACTGAATTCGAAAACTGGCGGATTAAGCCCTCACCGAGGAAAAAGAAATTACATAAAAAATGCAAGAGATCCTATTTTACTTCCATAAAATTTACATAAATTTCAACCAGCCGCTCTTATCCTCAAAATTGCATTAATCCGTGTCTGATTCGAAGTTTCCTTAGAATTTTCTTTTGTAACGATAACTTCAGAAGGAAAGAAAAAAAAAAAAAAGAAAGAAAACTTACTTATTTTTTATAAGTCAAATCAATCTTCCTTTCTTTTAAACTTGCGAATCGGTCAGTGATGTCCTCATAAAAAGGTGTTGTTTTAATTCAGATATCAATAATTTTAAAAGCTCTTTAAAATTTCCCATGTTTAAAGAATTTTCTCGCTCGCCATGTCCTCTAAATGCCAGTTCTTGCTTACTCAAAAACAATACTGCTTTGATGGGTCATTGTCCATTCATAAGCGTCTATTCAATCTTACCTTCTTGATAAATTCAGCAATATAAAGTCGAGAGTTTTCCCGAACATATATTCTCCGTACCCCTCCTTCACTTCTCCAGCCAATCAGTCAGTCGAATTCACTGCAGCCGTCGTTTGAAAATCTTTCATCAGCTGTACTTAGCTACTAACTCCCTATGCCCGAGAGACTGCTTACAAACTCGTTGTCATGGCAACGGTGCTGCCAATTTCTTTATCAGCTATGAGGGCTGTACCAAGTCTCACAGTTGAATTGCGGGAAGATTAAAGGGCTTTTTTCTGAATGAGCGATCCGGCAGTTACTACAACACGTTGTTTTTTGTTTTAGATTTTTTTTAATTTATCATAGAAATTCCATAATTCTAATCTGAATTTAAGAAAGTTAGTAGAATGTCGAAAGTTAGTAGAAAGAAAGTATGTTTTGATAATTTCAAGTGCAGCCCGGCTGTACTTGCTGTATCCCACGAGCCGCCACTGTTAATATCCTCATAATTTATGAGTTAACGCATGAATAGGAAATTATAATTTACTTCAATTGCTTCTGATGACGGAAACCAAGCTCGGACGTACACTCTAGCAAGAAAAATATAGATTGTTTCTAAAGAATTTTTCTCCCTATGAGAAAAGTTGAAGTTGATTTTAAAACATAATCTTAATGCAGAAATTGCTTTTGACATCCAAGAAGCATAACTTTCAGCTCTTGGTGTATCAAAGGATATTCTATTCTTCGGAATGCCGCCAAGAAAGATCATCGTTAGCTCTGACAATTCTCAATCGCAATCATTTGGCTGGTGTTTCTGCTTAGAAAGTTGTTCAAGAAATGTAAGAATGGTAAAGCAGACACATATCATCAAGCACATCATAACTACTAGTTATGTAATGTTAAATATGTAGCAGTTAACTACCGATTTTCGTAAAGGTTTTTCTAAATCTTTTAAAAAGTGCCATATCTCGAACAGAAGCTGAACCGAAGAGTAAATCGAAACCTCTTCAAAAGAAATTCAGAAATGTGATGACGGCATTTATGTATAACAGTTCACTACTGAAAAACTTTTCTAGTTTCATACAGCTACCATTCATTCGACCTTTGTTGCATATGGTCGTATCACAGCAAAGTGCTTGAATTATATTTGTTACACCTCATTTTCCAACTGCCTTGTAAACAACTATAGCCTGACTTCTGAAGATGCTAGTATTTCAAGAACTCCCGTAATTGGTTTTGGCCTAAAAAGTCACAATTATTGCAAGTTTAAACACCTCTTCAACACATTTAAGTGTAGGGAGCAACTTTCAATTCTAGTGCAGCACTAATTCTTGAATGTCGTTTAGGTCAAATTGGTATTGAGTTGGTGTTTGTCTCTGTTCCTTGCTTCTTTATTTCTCATGTAATCTTCACTTGAAAACAACCGATAACTGCATTTCCAGTTCTCTTCTCCCCACACATAAAAATTCTTTTCCTTTCCCCACGTCTAACAGTCACCAAAACCCAAAAACAAAAGCAGAAGCGAAAGCGAGAATTACTCTTTAACACCACGTGCTCTTTAAAATGTGTTGTTCATATGGGAGTCATCAGGGACTATCCTCCACCAGTCATACAAAACCAAATTACAAAACAAAAAATTTGGAAGTCATTGATCATATCCTTCCATGTGAAATTTGCGGCAGTGTAACACCACCTCGTGATAATTATGATAATTGAAGTAAAAATAAAGTTGTATGCAATAACCCATAAATTCTACCTTGCGGGAATAATCCTTCAACCTGTAATTGCTAAAAGAAAATACCATTCCTATTTCAAGGTACCTGAAATAAAATATTTACCGACTCAAATAAAGAGACAAAATTTAAAAGATTTTCTTTAATTATTATGACTTAACTTACAATATCTTATACAATTTCCTTTTTCTTACACATTAAATAATGATAACAGTGACATTATTTGTTTTTTTTTTGTGAATATTCAATAAGATTAATCATAAAATCTGTTTCGCGGTGAGAATGCTGATTATATACATAGGAGAGGGCGGGGAGATATAGTGCAACTCAAGATTAAAACAAATCAATACAAAGGTATTTTACCTTTTCTGCTGATGCACTGGTGGGGCACTTTTTTATGCTTGATGGTTCGTGACATCTAGGTTGGTATATCGTAATTTTTCAGCAATTGAAGCTCGGCAACATTCACTTCACTTTTAATAAAATTGCTGGTTCACTACGGAATTTTTTTCAATCATTTTTTTTTAACACACTCACTCAACCACATCACTTTTGAAGTCCGTTCACTCTGAACTTCATCTCGACTCCTCTCGTCACTTCTCATCTCCTACTTCTTTTTTGACCTCTTGAGCCCCTTTTTCTTTTCGCTTTTTTTAGCAACCAATCCGGGGTTCCTTTTGCTCACGTCCCCTTTACGTGCATAATTTTCTGTTTCTCCGTTTCTGTGATTGGTTCACTGTCCTTATTTTCTACGCCTCCTAGCCTACGTCTTTCTGCGTAATATTGGCCATCTGAGACAGTCTACAATAAATTTTTCTAATTTATTATGGGGGAATTTTGACTGTCCCCTCGTGACACTTTCTGGCATCACGATGTCTGCATCTCGTAACTCAGCTGCCCACTATAAATTTCTTTAATTTATTATGGGGCAATTTTGACTTTGCCGTAGTGACACATCTGGCTCCACGATGTCTGCATATTGTAAATTATTCTTCGTGTGTGGGCTCCCCTTTTGCACTACATATCTCCCCTTGTTAATAAAAAAAACAATAAAAAAATGACATAAAGTCCACGTATAGAAGTTCATCCATGGCTCAGTAGAACGTCTTTCTTATACCGTAAAAGTCTCTTTTCTTTTGTTGTCGTTTACTTGTTCGTTTTGTTTTGATTTTCACATAGTCCAACATGAATCCTTGAAACGTATTACCAGAGTTCGTATATTGCAGTTGCACTTCCCACATGGTACATATCCGTTAAGATTGATAGTCGTCTTTCAGTTCATATTTGCCTTGACCTAGTCTCCAAATTATCCACCTTTGGATTGGAACTTTTTTTTTATTGATTTGTATGTAATTTGAGCATACATAACATTCATTTTTTTTGTTGTCACATACCTTTGCATTTACAACCACCAAATATACACTTTACTGTATTTATCAAAGTTTATATATATATATATATATATATATATATATAAAATATCTGAGACAGTCATATATATATATTCTTTTTTTATTTTTTTGCCTGTATCATCGCCCTTTTCATATACAACCTGTGTCCAATTTACCCTTCCTACGCATCTGTCCTCCAATTGTCAGCATCGTCTGCTGTTATTGGCGAAACCAAAACCATTTCTTCCGCTCATTCTCTTTCTCAACTGCCTTGAAAAACGAAACTACGTCTCCTTCTCCTGTTGCCACGACATCCATTATCCTGTCTCCCTTTCGCTAATTACTCTCCGCGGCACGCCCCTCGTCCCTGACCGGTCTTGTGGATTCCCTTCTACGAATGTGAGAAAGCGATTATCACCCCCTCTGTAATACACTATTCCCACTCAACTCGAACTGTGGGTGGAAGAATCGCTGAATCACCCCACGCACGTTGTTCATCCCCACACTGACTCGTCCGCATGCCTCGCGCGCTGGGTTCTATTTTATTTTATTTATTTTTTACCTTATTTTTCCAGTGATATAACCTTGTAGTTTGTATAATCCTTTGTTTTTTTAGGACCCATTGCATCCACTGTTTGTTTGTTGTTTTTGAAATTATTCCCGGTCGCTCTCACTTGCCTCTCTAATCCTCTCCTCTCCTTTAGCCTCTCAGAATACAGACACGCGACACCTGCAGTATCATTGTGCTATCCTTTCTCCCCTTTTGTTTTGCTTGTTTATTTGTTTATATGAATTTGTTTTTGCTGATTATTTATCCTTTACCCTGCCTGCTTTTTTTTATGAAATTCTGTCATGCCTTTGTGCTTTCTGTCATAGCGGAAGACTCCCTAAGAAATCAAGAATCGGCATTTGGGCCCCGATGTATATTTGACGGCAATCTATCTGGAGTACCCGGGTAAGTCATCCTATTTTTTTTTTTTTACTCCGTATTTTCTAAAAAATTTACACGCGGGGAAAAACTGGTTCCCTCCAGCTACTTCCTCCCTTCTTACCTCAGGATTTCTTTGCGCGCATGTGAATTGGGGGGGATGTTTCGCCTTACCTCGCGGAGGAAAACTGGATTTTCTCTTGCGTCCGCTCCTCTTGTTTATGTATTTGGAACGGCTCCCGCTCTTTGAATCGTTCTTCGTGGTTTGTAAACAAACTCGGTCGCGGTGCATTTTTCCTGTTTCTTTTCTTTCTTTCTTTCTTTCTTTATTTATTTATTTATTTTTTTGCGTGTTTGTGTGTTTTTTTTTCTTTTATTTTTTTTTCTTTATTTATTTTTACTGTTTTTTTATTTTTTTACTTTTTTTTTTTTTTTTTTTTTTTTACGTCTGATTTTCGCAGACATCTGGACTTGGGCTGTCTTCTGTCGCATTTACTTTTAAAAAAATGCGACCGGTGAAGCTTTATTGGTTTCGCAAAAGGCTCTCTCTGACTTTTCAAAAAATAATTATTATTCCGTCCTTTCTTTAAAATTACAAAAGGACCCGTAAATTTATTTTGCAGCGCACCCGCCTTAATAAAATTTTTATAATATACTGTATCCCCTACTTCTAACTTTGGCGGACTCCGCTTCTTTTCATTTGTTTTGTCATACTCTTCCATCATTTTTTCCTGGTTTTCTTTTGCCCTCTCTTTTATCTTCTCTAAATTGTGAAACACTTTTTTTATATATTTCATCTCGCTTTCCATTGTTTTAATGTCTGTGTTTACGTGAAGCGGTGTATTCGGATTTCTGCCGAAAAATATTAAAGCAGGTGGATAACCCGTCGCCCGATTTACGGAGTTGTTATACTCTAATTTAAAGAATAAGAGACGAATATCCCACTCAAATGTTTGATTTGACATGGCCGCTACAGACTCCTTCAAAATTTTATGCGTTCTCTCAACCAAAGCGTTGCCTTGTGGATGATACACAGAACACTTTGTATGGTGTATGGTTAATTTTGCAAGATAGTCCTCGAACTCCTGTGAGCGGAGTTGCGGGCCGTTATCCGTAACTATACGTTTCGGTATTCCAAATCTCGCGAAATACTCCGTTAAATGTGTAATTATTGCCATGGTATTTGTTGTCCTTAGTGGAATTGCCTCGAACATCCTACTACCATAATCTATTACCGTTAGTATAATTTTTTTTCCTTGAATACTTGTCGGTAACGGTCCAACGATGTCTAAAGCTAAGCATTCCCCGGGCTCATAATTCTTGTCGACTTTTTGAATAGATGGCTTAGGAATGACATGCGATTTGTAACGGTTACACTCCTCACACTTTGTGCACCATGATTTTACGTCTTTGAACATTCCGACCCAAAAGAAACGTTCCTTTATTTTTTCATAAGTCTTCTTAATCCCAAAATGCGCTCTATGAGATTCTTTTAAACACTCCGTCTTCAGTGTCCCTGGTGTTATTAAAATTTCAGCCTTATCATTCTTTTGTTTTAACACAACTGCTTTTTTATCCTGACTAAGGTCATAAATTCGCGTTGAATGTGAATAATTTCTACTCTCTATATTTTCCCTAATTTTTTTTATTGTATTGTCATTTTCTTGTTCTAGTATAATGTTCTCTCTACTTAATTTTTCACTTGGACGAAAAATGTCTTGTGTTAAATTGTCAGCTACTTGTATAGTATTTACATAACGTGAAAAATAGTCTGCCGGATTTAATTCGTCTCTAATGTGTATAATCTCATAATCGTATTCTAAAATGTCATAAAGCCATCGCGCTGTGATATCCGATTGTTTCTCAAGATTTAAATGGTAAGTTAGTGCCTTTGCGTCACTGAGTATGTAAAATTTTTGTCCATACAAAAACTGTTTAAAATGCATAATTGAGTCACGGATTGCTAATAACTCTGTCTTCATGCTAGGATATTTTCTTTCAGTATCTTTTAATTTTCGTCCGAAAAATTCTATTGGCAACATTTTATCATCTCTGTTCTGTAATAAAATCCCACTCACGGCTATTTTGCTCGCATCTGTAATTAAATAAAATGGTTCTTCCATATTCGATGGATGTAAAGTCGGGCGTTCCAAAATTGCTCTTTGCATTTTTTCAAATGCCTCTTGCTGTTCCTGTCCCCATTGAAATTTACGTTTCTCTCTTGTTATCTCTACTAATGGAGCGAAAATCTCAGCGTACTGGTGTATTGACTCCCTAAAATAGTTACACATTCCCAAGAATGATTTCGTTTGTTTTACTGATTTTGGTACCGCAAATTGTTGAATTTTATGTATGTTTTTTTCCGAAGGTGCAAAACCTTCCTTCGAAATTCTGTATCCTAAAAATGTTATCGAATTTTGTGCTATTTGCGCCTTATTTGGATCAATTGTTAAATTATTTTCGCCTAATCTCTGTAGTACTTTATTTAATTTTATTATCATTTCCTCTATATCATTCGCTCCTATAATTATATCGTCTAAAAAATAACGCACCGCATCCTCTTTGAAATCCTCTAATACTTGATCCATAAGCATGGCGAAATATGTTCCGCTATTTTTACTGCCAAATGGGAGCCGACATGGTTGAAGTTTGTGATTCTCTACGATAAATGCTAATTTTTCTTTATCCTCCTCCTTCAATCGAATTTGGAAAAACGCGCTCTTCAAATCTAACACCGTATAGAAATTATATCCGCTCATTTCATGCAATATCTGTTTGATATCCGGTAATCTATAGGGAAAAGTTTCAGTTATTTGGTTAAGTAACCTGTAATCTATAGCCATTCTATATTTTGTCTCTTCAATCTTGTCTGACTTGGAGGTTTGTTTTTTTATGAAAATCACTGGAAAGGCATAATTACTCTTACTTTTTTCTATTATCCCCGCTTGTAATAAGCTTTGAATTTTCTTATTCGCAAATTTACGTACAGTCTCCGGTAACTTATATGGCTCTGTTTGAATTGGGAAGTTGTGATTTAATTTAAATTCTGGAACCACTTTCGACGTCTCTCCTAAGGTCTCATAATTTTTGCTAAAAGCTTTATAATTCGTCATTAATATTTCGTTTACTTTTTGTTTGTCCTCAATACTTAGATGGTCTAATTGGAAATCCTCCTTCTTTAATTGCATTTTACGTAAACTATGTATTTCTTCTAAATGCAAATTATTTATCTGTACAATTTCTGTTTGGTCCTCAAATTTATTTTCCTTAATCATATATTTTTCCACGCCTTGTCCTATTTTCATTTTTTTATTTAACGTTACTTTTTCCCCCTTCTTATTCGTTAAAATTACTTCCGTTCGCGCTTGATTATCTAATTGACAAATTCCCTCCTGTATTGTAACTTCAGCCTTGTTTTTTACCGGAATTACCATTATTTCTTTATTTGCGTTTTGAATGTTGTCGTACTCGATTTCCACTACCTGTGATTCGTACGGATCCAGTGTGATTTTATTTATTAATCTCATTTTTTGTTTTTGAGTATCCTTTCTTGCTATGTTATTTGTTTCTTTTATCGGATTTAGTTGCGTTGTTTTCTCCTGCGTGTTTACCCTCCATGTTTCACCGATAAATTTTAAATCAACTTTGTGTTCTTTCATAAAGTCAAAACCTAAAATTACATTATAATCCTCCCCGAAATTTTGAATCGTGACAAAGAAAGTTTGTTTGAAATTCTTGTCTCCTAGTTTGATGATTATTTCTATCGCCTTAGAGAAGGGAATAACGGAATTATTTACAGTGCGAATTTTGACTTGTCTCGATAAAAAATTAATTTTTGTGTCCGTCTCCTGTATTTTCTCAAATACTTCCGGCGACATTAAACTAATCATGCTACCCGAATCAATTAATGCTCGTGCCTGAATATCTTTGATCTTTACGTCAACCACGGGTAGTTCCTGTGACTCTCGCTGACAGTTTGCCGCAACCGTAACAATGTTTTTGACTTCTTCCTTTTCCTCTGTTGCCACTGTTTTCTTTTTATTTTGTTCCTCAATTAAGGTTTGTATTTTTCGAATGTCCAAACCTAAGTCCTCCCCACTATTCCGGAGTCCTGGGGTCGCATTGTGTTTGAACTCCCCTTTCAGTTTAAATTTTGCCTTTCGTTATTAAAATTTTGTCTAAAATTGTCTCTATTCCCTGTGTTGTTTCGGTAGTCCGTGTTTCTCATCTGATTCGTCTGGCGATATTGTGGTACATAGTTTTGTCTGTCGTTATTTCGAATTTGTGTTGTATACTGTCTTTTTCTTACGATGTTATTAAATGGTTGATTCGTCTCTCTAAACCAACATTGCTGTGCGTCGTGTCCCAACTTTTGACAAATTTCACATTTTACTATTCTCGGTACCTGTATGGTCGTGAGCTGTTTTAAATTTTCCTTAATTTCTCTCATCTCCTCCCTCAATTTCAATATCTCTAAATTCTGCACTATGGCAGGAATATTTGTTTCTTCATTTTTTGTTATATTATTCATTGTCGCCGTGTTGTATATTTCATCTAACTGTTGCGCTTTCTGCACAGCCTCCTCAAATTTCTCGATTCCTAATTTTCTAATTTCTATTGAAATGTCCTCCCGAATTGTGTCTAAAAAATTTTGTAACATCACTGTGTTTGCTATCTTTTTCGTCTCCTCCGTATCTTTATCTATTCCCAAATAATCCTTAGTTCTTTTCTTCATTAATTTTCCCAATTCTTCTTTGGATGTTTTTGGATCGTGTGTGATATTTTCAAATAATTGTTTTTTTTTTTTTGTAGTTGGGTTATCTTTGTGCTGAATTTCTTATTTAATTCTGCTTTAATACTGTTGATATCATTGTTTTTAGCATTTTGTTCGCTCTCCATTATATGTTTAAACGCCTGTCCGCTCAATCTAGTTTTCATAATTAGACCACGTTCATTTTCCTTCCAGCCGGATAACTCCGCGATATTTTCAAATTGGGCGAAAAATTCTTCTAAACTTTCCCCATCTTGCCCGCTATACTGCGGCAATAAACTTATCAATTGCGTATCCATTTTCTTTGAATTTTTTGTACTGTCTATTTGTTTTTTGCCTTTTCCTCGCTTATTTTTATTATTTGCCATTAATTTCCATCACTAATTTAAATACATATCATACACACACATAAATATATATATATATATATACACTCACTATGACTTATTCTTTTCTTTTAAATACCAGTACTCTCTAATAGTACTCAGCACTAAGTTGTCTTAATTTTACCAATAATAAACAAAAAACAATTTTGTTTTTTGTTAACTATACTACTACATTTTTTTTTTTTAATATTTTTCTCTCAATATGAAATCAACATTTTGTAACACACTTGTCTTCATAATAAGTTCACAAAACCTTTCTTTCACACAATTAAATATTTTCTAACACAATACTCTTCACTATAAAATCGTGCAATATTTCACAACTCAATATTTTTTTTATTTATATATATATATATTTTTTTTACACAACTAACTAATTTTTTTTTTGTTATACTTTTATGAATCTTTATGAATATTAAAGCAAAAATTGTTTCTTCATTTCACACCTGGTAATATTTAATCAACTTTGAATATCACAATATATACACTATTACTCATTATGCAAAGGTATCTGATCTGAATGCTATGTATCCTATATCTGACCCGAGAAATCTCTCCTCTTTACTTATTATTAATTTTACAGTATTGAAGGATTTTCCGAAGGCTCACTTCTCGCGGCACCACATGAAGTAAAAATAAAGTTGTATGCAATAACCCATAAATTCTACCTTGCGGGAATAATCCTTCAACCTGTAATTGCTAAAAGAAAATAACATTCCTATTTCATGGTACCTGAAATAAAATATTTACCGACTCAAATAAAGAGACAAAATTTAAAACATTTTCTTTAATTATTATGACTTCACTTACAATATCTTATACAATTTCCTTTTTCTTACACATTAAATAATGATAACAGTGACATTATTTGTTTTTTTTGTGAATATTCAATAAGATTAATCATAAAATCTGTTTCGCGGTGAGAATGCTGATTATATACATAGGAGAGGGCGGAGAGATATAGTGCAACTCAAGATTAAAACAAATCAATACAAAGGTATTTTACCTTTTCTGCTGATGCACTGGTGGGGCACTTTTTTATGCTTGATGGTTCGTGACATCTAGGTTGGTATATCGTAATTTTTCAGCAATTGAAGCTCGGCAACACTCACTTCACTTTTAATAAAATTGCTGGTTCACTACGGAATTTTTTTCAATCATTTTTTTTGAACACACTCACTCAACCACATCACTTTTGAAGCCCGTTCACTCTGAACTTCATCTCGACTCCTCTCGTCACTTCTCATCTCCTACTTCTTTTTTGACCTCTTGAGCCCCTTTTTCTTTTCGCTTTTTTTAGCAACCAATCCGGGGTTCCTTTTGCTCACGTCCCCTTTACGTGCATAATTTTCTGTTTCTCCGTTTCTGTGATTGGTTCACTGTCCTTATTTTCTACGCCTCCTAGCCTACGTCTTTCTGCGTAATATTCGCCATCTGAGACAGTCTACAATAAATTTTTCTAATTTATTATGGGGGAATTTTGACTGTCCCCTCGTGACACTTTCTGGCATCACGATGTCTGCATCTCGTAACTCAGCTGCCCACTATAAATTTCTTTAATTTATTATGGGGCAATTTTGACTTTGCCGTAGTGACACATCTGGCTCCACGATGTCTGCATATTGTAAATTATTCTTCGTGTGTGGGCTCCCCTTTTGCACTACAATAATAATAGATGATACCACCTTATTTCAATTAAACCACCTTAGATGAACACCTTATGTCAATTAAATCGCATAAAAAAATTGCAATAATTTCCATTATTAGGCTTGCAGTAATTCCAAATAAATAACAATAAAACAATCAAATTAAAAAACTCTTTTCTGAGCGATTACAAAACTTCATCGGCAATTAGGGATGCACCGAATACCATATTTTGCCGAATGACGAATACCGAATATTCGGCCGAATACCGAACACTTTGAAATTTATTAAACTGTTATTAAATTTTGTACACCGATTAATTTAATTAATTTCTTTTTAAACAGTATTTAATATTTCATATGGTGTTAAACTTCAGAAATTAAAGTACTGCAAAATTTAAAATGCAAGTGTTTCTTTTATACATTATTAATCACCTTTGTAAATGTTTGTGAAATTCTTTTAAAACTGCATATTTCATTAAAAAATTACCAGTTCACTTTAAAAATGCACGAACATTTAATAATGAATATCATTTTTTATGGTTACTGTTTCATATTTAAATGAGTTAGTAATAGTAAGGATAATGTAATGTGTCATAAAATTTAAGAAAATTGCAAGGCAACAATATTTAAATTCAACATCTCAGTGTTTTCTCTTACATTAAAACTACCTTGATGGGATATTAGTAAGTAATGATTTGAATTAATTTTGTACTACGGTATTATACTATAACTTTCATTCGTGGTATAATAAAAAAGTGTTTGTTTACCAATTGTTGAATATTAAAATTTGTTAACTATTCGGTTGCCGAATATTAAAGTATTCGGCCGAACCGGATATTCGGTTTGTCTGCCGAATAGGCAGTATACTGAATACCAACCGAATATTAGGTGCATCCCTATCGGCAATGTTGGTCGCTTTGTCCTATTGATCTAAAACTTTACATGGAATTTTTTATTTTAATGATTGAAACAAGATAGGGGGTTTGGGAGCAAAAATTTTTAGCAAGTTGAATAATAAGGGCCACCCAGTACATACCCAGAAATAAATTATGGCATTGGTTATGTATGCAATATGTTTACGTAGGATATAAAACAGAGTTAACATAGTTACAATAGAGTTTTTAGGTCATTTCTAAATCTAATTAACGAAGTAAGATGTTTCATTGCCAACATCGGGGAATGGACGGGTTTAAATAGATTGAACGGGTGGTTGGTAAAGAACATTGAGTTACATTATCTCATTGGATGGCTTTGTCCCTAAAAAGTAGTAGAAGACAGCATCTTCTCACAAGAAGGGATTGCCTGGAACGGAGCTGTTAGCCGAGAGCAACTATAAATTCATGTACAGTTTTATGATTTAGTTCGTACTGGTGATTGATAGTAGTGCTAAACAGTAAGTAAATTTCAATTTGAATTTACAACATTTAAAAGTAATTAGCTCTATTAAAAAAAACCGTAATACTGTAAGTAGAGGAGTCAGGAGCAAAGAGGCAGAAATCAAGCAATAGAAATCGCTTTACCCGATGTCATGTGATATAACTGAAAGTCCACATTTGGTAGTTGGCGACATTTAATGAATTACATACGATGCTCTAATTCCGCAATGCGAATGTTAATAGTTTTTTGACGTTATTTGGATTATGTCATCACTTGCCATAATTAGATCAATAGCTTTTATCTCGTATTTAAGTAACTAATATAAGGTTTTAGAAGAACGTGATTCTAGGTATTCGGATATGTAAAAAAAAAAAAAAAAAACCTGTTAAAATTAGCTTTTAGAATTTGAAAGACAATCTAAAAGGATTTGAGGTTTCCTCTAACACTGAATTTTCATTTCTTTTAATTAAAACAACTATATTTCTGATTGCTTCATTTAGCAATACGTACCTAGTAAAATATACAGGGTGTCCAGCCTTAATGTGACCCAATAGCTAATTCCCGAACCGTTCGGTTTAGATATGCACTTCCAATTTAAAAAATGTTTTAAAAAAGGTAAAGAATGTTTTTACTTGCTTTTCGAACCAAAAAACCCATTTAGAAAAAAATTACAAAAATTAAATTTTTATACGGTCCCCAGGTCCTATCACTTATATTTAGGAAAAGATGCAGTACACAAAAACAAAGTAAACACAAAAAGTTTCATTTTATTACGATAAAAACTGACCAATTTCTGGAACTTTGAAAATCATACATTTCATCCATTTACTCGGCCAATTTCAAGAAGCTAGTAAGGGACCGTCTCCAAAGTGAAATTAATTGGAACTCTGCCAGGAAACTTTCGCTCTTGCACGTCACTCTTATGTAAATCGTTTTTAAATTTAAAAGTACATACATTACGTTAATATTACAATAACTGAGTACTTAAGAAACAAAATTTATTCTGTGTACGTGTAAAACATAGATAAAATAAAATATTTTGGACGAAGAAAACTTTTCAAAAGCAGTTCCAAAAAAATAGACTTATTTGCCTGCGGCTTCAGACTAATTTGCTGCGATACGGATCATGGCGAACGTTAAAAATCTGTTGTGTAGTCGCTTGCAATTGCATACAGCCGTATTCTAATATTACGAATTCTAGTATGGGAGAACGAGATGTATACAACTGGTCTCCAGGCATTAGCTCCTGCGCCAGGACTGGACGATAAGAAAATGCACCGTACGTATGTAATATGTTCCACACCGTCGTTTTTGAGTAGGAACAAGCCTTGCTAATATTCTGGACACTACTTTCAGGATGAGCCAGGACATATCCTAGAATATCCTCAGCGGGTATCCGCAAGCTTGAAGGTGTGGCACGAGACAAGGGAATACGTCTATGACAACTCCCAGTTCTATACAAGCGTTGAACAGCACGGGCGATTGTACAATAAGATAGATGTCTTCGACTGGGAAATTTAATGGCATAAAGTCTTGCCGCCTCTCTCTTATTTCGATTACACTGCCCATACAACAGTACCATTTCGCAGTATTCTTCATTTGTATACATCTCGTTCTCCTGTACTAGAATTCGTAATATTAGAATACGACTGTATGCAATTGCAAGCGACTACACAACAGATTTTTAACGTTTGCCATGATCAGTACCGCAGCAAATCAGTCTGAAGCCGCAGGCAAATAAGTCTAAGTTTTTGGAACTGCTTTTGAAAAGTTTTCTTCGTCCAAAATATTTTATTTTATCTATGTTTTACACGTACACAGAATAAATTTTGTTTCTTAAGTACTCAGTTATTGTAATATTAACGTAATGTGTGTACTTTTAAATTTAAAAACGATTTACATAAGAGTGACGTGCAAGGGCGAGTGTTTCCTGGCAGAGTTCCAATTAATTTCACTTTGGTGACGGTCCCGTACTAGCTTCTTGAAATATGCCGAGAAAATGGATGAAATGTATGATTTTCAAAGTTCCATAACTTGGTCAATTTTTATCGTAATAAAATGAAACTTTTTGTGTTTACTTTGTTTTTGTATACTGCATCTTTTCCTAAATATAAGTGATAGGACCTGGGGACCGTATAAAAATTTAATTTTTGTAATTTTTTTCTAAATGGGTTTTTTGGTTCGAAAAGCACGGAAAAACATTCTTTACCTTTTTTTAAATATTTTTCAAATTCGAAGTGCATATCTAAACCGAATGGTTCGGGAATTAGCTATTGGGTCACATTAAGGCTGGACACCCTGTATATATATTTTTTTACCTTATAAACAGTTTTTGTTATTTCTAATTTCTGGCTTAATTTATACAATTCAAGACAGATTTTTCTTAAGTTAGGATAACGAAGATTTAACTGTGGCTCCGTTTAAATTTAAAATTACTTTTTAAAGAGAGGCTTGATGCAAGAAAAATCAACAGTTCTTACTTAACTGCTTGGAAATCAGATGCGAATTAAAAAAAAAGTCTTATTTACGCTTACTTTTTTTTTAATCTCCAGGACATAAATTTGAATTTCGAATTATAAAATCAATCACCGTTAAGAAAAAAAAAAAAACCTTTGAATTAATTTTAATGATGCATGTAAAAATAAAACTGTTACAAAAGAAAAAAAGAATCCTGAAAATTACAAAACATCGTAAATGTTTTTAAGCTTTAAATTAGAAATATGTCAGTCGCAGTAAAAACAAGTGTTTCTGTTTCAGTGAAAACTATATTTTCACGGAAAACGTGTCCGATAAAGACTATTTTCAAAATTTTTCAGTTTTAAGTAAACACTTTAATGAAAAAGCTAATAAATGTACTCTTTTTATAAAACAATTTTAATATTAGAAAATGAAAATGATTTTAATGAACCTTTTTTACATATGAATAGTTGTTATTTTAACTCTCAAGAGAAATTATTTTATTTTATTCCGTGTTTGCCCTTTTTTAAATACCATATGTTTTTTAAATTGCATTAATGTGTTTCTTCAACATTAGTGCATAAATATTTAGATTAAACATTTCAAAATGAAAAAAAAATGGAAATAACGAAAATAACACTATAAAGATATCAATACAGCTTCGCTGTTAAATTTCCTTAAGTGCTTTTGAGCGTTACTGTTGTAAAATTTCATTAAAAATAATATATACATTTTCTAAATAGCACTAGCATATTTTCATTTTAAAAATAAATAGCGTCGAAAGAATACTTTTTAAGTAATTACTTGAGAACGTTTAATATAGAATCTCCACAGTATTTGAGTAAATTTTAATTTTTTTAGTTGCCGAACCATTTTTGATTTTCTTTTTTTTTCTTTTTTTTTTCTTTTTTTTTGCACGTGGAAACCCATGTATTTAAAAAGTTTAAATCCATTTTAACAATTTTTTTTTTTTATTAGAAGTCAAAAACTCCAACTTTGGCCATTCTTACAAAATTTAAGGGTTTCTTAAATGTTATATATTTTATGCAAAAAAAAAGATAAACAAAAAATTCAAACAGATTTGAAATCTTTATAAGTTTCTGGAGTGTATAAGATTTGTAGCTCTATTTGTATTTTTTAAAATTTCAGAATACTTTTAAAAACATGGAAATTTTGCTCAAAATATCAGTTTTTGAAATTAAATAGAGATAACTGCAGAAATTTGTACATATGTTAGTACTACTTTCTGAAATGTACTTGAAAAAAAAAGTCAGGCTCAGTGGCGCTGACATAAGCTTCGAATTGAGGGCTCCAAGAACAGCTACGGAGAGTTGATGAGGGTACAAGGATTAGCTACTGCGAGTCGACGAGGGCTCCAGGATCAGCTACTGCGAGGTAACGAGGGTTCCACAATCAGCTACTGCGAGCGGTGAAGGTTCGACATGGAAGTGCGAGGACGTAACGACGTCGAAAACTTCTATCTAGATTGTCGGGTTTCAAGTTGACAGACGCGTTCGTCAGCTCTATGAACTTAGTCCGGATTTTGGGGCATGTTAGAGATTCTTAGTAAAACTTCTTGGATATATCTGCTGCATGGAAGACGATGGAAAAAGGGTGATTGGCTGTTTCCTTGTTGTATTGATTAGATCCAGGAATGGTAAATCTGATTCTTGTTGAAAGTAAAAAGTAAAATTCTAGTAAAAAAGAGAAAAAAAGAAATTTTACTTTAAGTTCAAAAATTGTTGGAGATTATTATTATCTCGTTTTCCGGTGTATCATGTATTTTTCCAACGAAATCTAATTGTTTTGTTCTGATGATCAGTGTGACTCTAGGTTCTTACGAAAAGCTCTCATATTTGGCTTTTTCGGGAGAAAAAATTAAGGCTAAAGTTCTGGGAAGTTGTGCGCGGTACTGACCTATAGTTGATGCTGGGAAATATTTTTAAGGTTAATTAGAATCAAGGGCGGCTCCAGGCTGAATTTTCGGAGGGGGCCATTGAACTTTTTAGATAGTCTATAAATTGTTTAAAATGCCAATTTAACGTGAGGAATCGTAAAGTATACGAATCTGAAGTTCAAAAACAAAAAGTTCGGAGGGGGCTATGGCCCCTATGGCCCCCTCGCTGTAGCCGCCCTTGATTAGAATATAGTACAGTTTCAAGGATGGCGTCCTAGTAGAAGGCAGACTTGCAAGAATTAGCAGAAGAAATGGGGGAGCAGATCACTCCGCCAGTGAAAGTCTTAGAGTTCAAAAATCTCATTACAAACACTGCGAGGTACGAGGAGGAGATAATTAAGGGTCTGCTCGATATCATAATTGAACAGAGAGTGGAAAGGGGGGCTAGGGAATTGGAAAGACAGTTTAAGGATTTGGAAAGGGAGGCTAAGGAGTTCCAATCCAGGAGGAATCTAGAATTAGCTAAATTAACTAGAATTAGCAGTCCGAAGAACGGATTGCAATTGAAAGGTTAAAGTTGGAACGTGAGAGGGGAGGGGACTTTATTTCTACTTTCTTAAATGAAGCATTACTGCAGGGGGCAGTTGTTATTTCAGAAGGTGAAAAATTGATTGCTGAGGATGTAAGGGGGAGGAGGAAGAAACAGTTCAGGGGGCGAACCTCCAGTCACTGCAGGTTCAGATGGAGGAAAGCGATACCGATAAGGATACTTCATTGGTTACAAAGGGAGATTGTTCTGACTTATCGCAGCTTTGGTGTTTCACCAAGGAGGGAAAAGGGAATAATTAAATTCATCCTCATTGTTATATTGAGGATGAATTTTTATTCCACCGACACAAGGATCTGGGGGAAAATAATAAACAATTGGTAGTTCCTGCAAGCAGAAGGGCAGAAATTTTAGGAGCTGGCCCACGATTCGGTGTTCAAAGGACAATGGGTTTAAAGAAAATCCTCCAGCGAATACGTTACTCTTTTTATTGGAACAACATGGGAGGGATGTAGCGGAATATATTTCTAACTGCAAAGAGTGTCAGCTTACTAGGCCGATAAAAATAAGTAATAGAGCTCCAATTAGGCCAGTAGGTCCAATTGACCCCCAAAGCTCTAAAGGTCATAGATATATTTTATGTTTAATCGATCTTCACAGTAGGTGGGCGGAGTGTGTACCGTTCACAAATTTGTCAGCAAAGTCTACTCTTGAGGCCCTCTTAGAAATTTTCTCGCGAACGGGGAACCGAGCGCAATCGCGTCAGATAATGGGACAAACTTTAAGGCAAATTTGACTCAGGAATTTGCAAAAAAAAAAATAGGATCTAGTTCCAGATTCAGGATGCCTTTGTATCCACAAAGTAATGGATTGGTTGAACGGCTTAATAAAACCCTGAAACAGATACTACAACACGTGATTATAGATCAGGGGAGAAAGTGGCACTTACTATTGCCAAACATTTTATGGGCTTATCGTGAAATTTCTTTTACCGCGACTGGAATTGCCCCCTTTCAACTTCTATATGGACGAATACCCCAAGGCCCAATGTCCATTTTGAGAAATTCTTGGATGGGGAAAACAAAGAGCTTCAATTAAATATAACCCTTCACTCCAAATATTTGCAAGAGCTTAAAAAGAAATTTGAGTATTCCTCGGAGCAAGCCAAGTTGGCTGAATGAATGAAACAGGAAAGGGTGTCCAGATATTACAATTTACGATCGAGAGTAAGTAAGTATGTACCAGGGGACAAAGTGACTGTTTTGATACCAGACTCCACCAATAAACTACATGCAAGGTGGAAGGGTCATACGACTATTGTGGAGAAAAGGGGCGAACATTCGTTCTCAGTGAAAATAGAGGATGGCTCTTGAAAACACTTCATCAAAATAAGATTAGAGAATTTGTTGTACGATCAAACGCACTAAGTTTGATGTTTGAGGGGAAGGAAGAATTCGTCGAGATGGAAAGTGTACCATACAAGCTAAACATTACGGAAGGTTTTGGGATTACCTCGGATAAACCGCAATTACTATAACTGTTAGTGGAGGAGCGTGATGCTTTCAGAAATATCATTCTCAAATATATAACGATTTATTCACGAGACTAGAACAGGCGGCTAATATGGGAACGCATAAAACAGAACTCATCCCAGGGTGGAAAGAAAGCAGCCCCATTGTTATCCCTTTCCCATGGCATATCGTAGGGAGGTGGACAAACAATTTCAAGAGCTGATAGAATTAGACTTAATAGAACCATCGGATGCGGAAATTACTGATCCTATTGCCTGCGTAGCAAAAAAGGATGCAACTATGCGTTGATTTTAGAGCGTTGAATGCAACGACTGTAGTACCAAACTTCCCGATGGAAGACATGGAGGAACTAATACCGCGGGATCGGCGAAGTGGTTAACACGTATTGATTTACTAAGAGGTTATTGGCAAATTCCAGTGCAAGTGGAGAGCAGACTATTAACCACTTTCTGCACCCATAATGCTTTGTACCATTGTAAAACCATAGCCTTCGGTCTAGCAGGGTCGGCGGGAACTTTCCAGGGGAAATGAAGAGGGGGATGAGGAAACACAGCAAGTACGCTCCGGCATACATTAACGACATCATAATTTTCTCACATTCGTTTCAAGATCATCTAAAACGCGTTGATAATATATTAGAGAGATTGGAAAAGCTGGGATTTTCTGTTAGGCTACTGGGTGAAATGTAAGTTTGGGGCCAAGGAACTCAAATACTTAGGACACCAAATCGGGGGAGGAAAACACGCACCCGATGAAGACAAGCTTAATTAAAACAATTAAATGATCCGAAATTTGAAAAGACCAACGACAAAAAACGAGGTTAGATCCATTTTAGGTCTGATGAGTTTCTATCGCGCGTAGATTCGCGCGTAGATGAGTTTCATCGCGCGATGTCGGCACCTCTTACCCTGTTGACTAAAAAGAACGCTCCAAGTGCCAAAATTCGTTTGGAAAATCAGCATGAAAATTCTTTCCAAACTTTAAAAAATAAGCTTTTTTTGTAACCACTTTAGCCACACGAAATTTCAGTTTGCCCTTTCAGGTACACGCTGACAGCTCGAGCTTGTCAGTGGGGTGCTGCCTGTCAAAGAAGGAGGAAAAGAGGGAATATAAACTCATAACCTTTGCTAGTAAAATATTAACCTAAACACAGAAATATTGGGCCAGTATTGAGAAGAAGGCATGGGCAGTATTATTCGGGCTTAATACATTTGACAATGCTTGTAAGGCGCTTCATGTGATAAGAAAAGAAATAATTTGCATAAAAAGTTATGACAAAGCAAACACGATGAACTTCAGAACAAATGTTCAATATGCCGACCGTCATTCCTCAACAATAGCTGTAGTCGATTTACGAAGTTGTGAATAGCACTGTACAGCAATCTCCATTTCTTCCTGAACTGTCTGAGCAGCATTAGCACATGCGCTCAGTCGTCCGCTAAGGGAGCCCGTCATCTAAGCAGTCCGAGACTTCGAAATCATTCTCTTCACAGCTGAACTTGTCATAGGACCTTTACCGTTGGAATGCCCTTTAACAGCTGTACATTGAGGGGACAACGTTGAAACATCTTCCCCTTTTAAGTATTCTCTAAATACTCTCGATAGGAGAAAGATCTGGACGTCCGCTTATGAATCCTCGTCAGTAGGACAACACAAGGGGGCAGGCGCGCACACAGGATTTTTGGCGGGGGGGGTCCAACTTTTACAGTTTGGGGGGGGTCCAACTTTTACGGTTTGGGGGGGTCCAACTTTTATGGTTTGGGGAGGGGGTCCCAACTTTTACTGTTTGGGGGGGGGGGGGTCCAACTTTCAGGGATGTTCCAGATTGACAAAAATCAGTGATGAAAGAGCTCGTTTTCATTAGATGGAATCAGGTACACTTTACCGAAGTCATGGGTCCAGGCATGCTCAAATTTTCAAAGCTCTGCTTTCTGTAGATTTGTATGGAGAACATTCATTTTTATTATTAGAGATAGATATATTTGGCTTAAAACTGGCATAATTTCCGTATTATTTAATGTTTTTCAGATGCACGTGCTTATTTATTGAAGTAATAGCATTCTTGTTAGCTCAAAACATGAATCATATGATACGGGCGAAACTTGCAAAGCATGGCAACGTAAAAACGGTTTTTAATTAATAATTAAAAAAAGTAATTAAAAATCTAAAATTCTAAGTAACCTATAACCAACTCCAGGGTCCCATCTATATCTAAACTGAAATGCATCCTAATCGATTCAGCGGTTTAGGCGTGAAAGCGTCATAAACAAACAAACAAACAAACTCACTTTCGCATTTATAATATTAGTTAGGGTGTCTAGGCATCTGTAAATACGCTACCCAGTAATTGAAATCAAAAAGTAAGGTGCTCAACTAAATGTTACAAATGTCCTAAATAAAAAACATCAACATTCTAAGACTAGTCGTTTCTAGTCACTAAGCCTGGAACGTACAGACAGACGTCTTCACAAAACTAGCCAAAACTCATTCACCGCTGTGAAAGTAGATTGTACATGCATAAGTACGTGCATAAATGCATACATACTATGGGATGTCACGCAGGCACTTGTCAAAGTAAATTTAGGAATGGTCAAAATCTATTTTTTCACGATTACAAAGCTTCCTTTATTCCGTACAAGGAACTATAAATGTGGAATTTCAGAACTTCAAAAATATTAAGTACAGTTCAAAATCATTGTTAATTTCTTTTAATTAAAAATTATGTAACTGCATTCTCTCCAAACGGGACAAAGTGCTAATTTTCTAGTTTCTTTTATCATTAATTTTTCAAGTTTTCATAAAAATGAAGATGGATTTTTTATAACAAATATAATTCATTGGGTATTCATGATATGTATACTACAAAAACTTCCATTATAGCAAATGCTGTGCGGGGGAGATCTCCTCCATAAAAAAAAATAACATTTTTATTAATGTGTGCTTTTTTTTCCACCTCTCCCTAAATTATGACTGTGTTCTCCGAAAATTACGTGTTTCAAAATTTTCTGAATATCCATTTAAGTCAGTGCTTTTGCTGAAAATAAAACTCGTTTTTCAAAAATAGGAGTTTAAAATTTCACTGATTTTTCACTGCTCACTGATTCACTGCTCAGTAACATTCTATCTGATCCAATCTTCGGGTTTTGTCTGTTGAAATTATGTCTTTTTTACGAATAAGCCTGATTAGGGGCCGAATCCCTCATACGAAAAGCGAGCGTAGCGAGTCTGGGGGCCTTGGCCCCTAGTACACGTAAAATTATTTTAAATACAGGTGATTATATAATTAAAGTTTCAAAACGGTATAAAAAAAGAACCACTGATCAGAATGACGCCAAATTTGAACGGAGTATTATTGAAGAAGGAGGAAAGCGTATGGCATAAGAAAAAAAAATAATTCCAAATTTCAGCAACAGATGGCGCTGTACGCATCCTAATTTGAAGGAGTTTCGACCAGGGCTGCCAGATTTGGCTAATATTAGCCAATTTGGCTATTTTTGATCACGATTGGCTAGAAAATTTGTAAAGAAAATAGCCAACCTGATTTTGGCTAATTTTTGGCTATTTTTATCGTGGTTGCTCGAAATTGGTTAATATTATCTAATTTGGTCATTTTTTAAGCTTATTTGACTCGATAAATTTTTTGAAGAAATTGACAAACTATTTAGCCTTAGCAGGAAGGAAAATTCAGTTACATCAACCAACTCCAACACTGAGACTGAAAGAGGAAGGTGAGGTCATGTGTCACGCCTATAAAAATCATGTCATTACACTTGACCTCTGACAGAGGGTTGTTGTGTTGCGTTGGTGCCCGGTGCTGCCCTGTTTGATGCCCCATTCTTTCCGAATTTTGGCATTAGGGTATGCTGCTGCCGCCCCTTTATTTTTTATTTTATTGCTTACATATTTTTATTTTTTAATTCGCCGCCAGTGGCGGACTGTCACCGTCGCCTTGCAGTGATATATATATCTGCATTTTTTATTTATTTTAGATATGTTACATTAAATTTTATGTTTACATAGCAACAGTTGGAATAATTTATATATTTAGGTTGTTTTTAACTAATATTAATGCGCCGTAAGACAAAGGATGAAAATTTTCATGCTGTGTAAAGGAATTAAGTTTTATTTCTAAAGTTGGTCAGAATATTTTGAAAAAAATACCTTCATATTTTATACTCTAAATTTGCTTGTATAGACCAAGTGCGCATCCTGAGGCGGCTGCTTCCCCTCCCTCGAAATCTGACTTTTGTGTTTTTGGTAAGCTACATTTATCTTATAATTCTTGAATACATTTACTTAAATTACAATTTGATAGACAGCTCCCACTCCCAAAATAAAATTATCTCTATATTACTAATATAGGCAGAATTCCCCATACAGTAGGTATTTATTATACAGTATGAGGAATTGTTGATTAATTATTAGGTACATATTCTGTTCATTTGCTTAATTGTGACCAATTTTTTTTTCTTTGAGGGTTGAACTTGTATGTAATTCAAGAGCAGAAAATAGAAGTTTCTCGTTAAATTTTTAAACAAATGTTTTAAATCAAAAGATTTTGAGAGAAACTCTCCCCCTCCCATGTAAAAAAACGTGTTCATACTCTATTCCAACTTCAAATTCTCCAAAGCTTTATTTAAAATACAAAAGATGGCGCTGCAATCACAGGTTTGGCTATTTTTAGCTAATTTCAGAGGCAATTTGGCTATTTTCATAAATTTTGATCTGGCAACCCTGGTTTCGACTACAAATGACAAATGAATCGTAAAATAGGTGTAAGTTACACGTTGAACTGACTATACTGTTCAGTGTGCATGCTTCTACATGTAAGATACTGTTAGTTACGTAAGCCCATCCACCACGGCAAGGTCCCTACTAGCAATTTTGTTCGGGCCTTCACCGGCCACGTAGCCTTGAGCCGATGAGAAGGAATCGGGCCGTTCACTTTGAGAGTGCTCGGATACACGCAGTTCATGTCCCCTCGGACGTGGAGACGTCCGAAGTAGTCTAACCGATGAGTTTTCATCGGTTTGGACACGGATATAGGGAACCGGCCCGTTCACTTAATGCGTGAGGTTGGCCAAATACCAGGGTGAGTATCACTTTTCGATAAGTTCTTATGTGATGTTGACATGCATTTAACCATTTCCATCCCTACGATGCAATTCGAATGATAACATTCAAGTGTTTTGCAGATTTCTTTTATATTTGAAATGCATTTGTAATCGCATTTTTCTTATATGACAATGCAGTGCAGAAGCAATCAGTATAGAAGAAATACACTTTTACTACACGACGCATATGCATGCATGTAGGTACGTCGTATACTCCATCTATTTACGTATATAGTCGTACTATATACGTAACTATACTATACGTTAACGTACTATAGTCGTATACTCCATCTACATATGAAATTATATACGTATGTTACATGCTCGATTTGTTTTAACTAGTCCGAGCGCATAGCGCTCTGAACTGGAAGACGGAAGGTATCTGATTCAAAACCAGGTCACGTCCGCCGACCTAACCGTTCGGAGTTTTCCGTGGTTTCCACCGAAATTTAGCGTAAATACGGGTTAGGACAACTTAGAAAGACCCCCCACGGAGTGCACCCCATCCACAGGCCTAGATCCTTCGTGTAAATAATTGGCCTTAATCCCAGAACTTGCTTTAACTAGTATTTTGGTAATGTCTCTACGCACGCATGTTGCATTTTCGATCTAGTTTGATTAAATTTGAGGGACGTCTGCTCGTATGCATGTATTTACGTATGTATGTTCTTGCGTAATTCGATTAATTCAAAGAGGAATAGCCGAAGAAATTTCAAATTTCTTCGGCTATTCCTCTAGGACTGCTTTAAAAAATAGTTGTGCATTTCCCTTTTTGATTCCAACTGGCTAAGTAGTTTATTTACAGAGTTATATGAAAGACTTTCGATGCATTAAAGTCTATGGACATACCTTTCACATTAAAAATGCCTGAACTATCTCTGTTTAGCTCATGCCCAAAATATTGCCAACTGTCCCCAAGCTTGGTAAATTTAGTTGCAATATTAAAAATTTTGGCACTAAAAATAAGTAGGTATCTCGAATAAAAATAAAACCTATTAGACATAGAATATTGAAATTTTGTATTTAAGACTGTCGTAACATTTGGCTCTGCACTTTTATTTTTGATTACAATCCACAGGCTACACGCTTAAACCCAAAGAGCGAAAAAAAACGATGCATTGTGGAGTGATCCGTTTCCATGGAAACCTACGGATATTTCCGCGAGAGTGCTCTTTGAGTGGTCTTTTTTCAGAGAATTCCCGTCCTCGCTTCCTCTTTTTTCTGAGAACTCCCCTCCTCGCTTATTGTTATATTTCGCTCCGCTCTTGTGATCGAAAAACACTCCTAAAGGAGAAGCGCACTTTTGAAAACTGGCCCAAAAATCGCTCCGACTGATCGAATTATGCTCGTTCGGTTTAAGCGTACAGGGTCATGCTTAAAATCACGCCGTTTGTCGCCAAGCTGACGAAGAAAAGAAAAATGCCAATTTTTCAGCCAGGAATAAGTTTTCAATGTTGAAATCTCATCTTGGTGATATCTCTTACGCTTAACGAGATATTGAAGTATCGCATTTCAATTTCCAATACATTTAAATAGAGTGCATCAAGAATGCGTAAAGTTTAACAGCCATACGAGAAAATTGTGTTTTTCACATCAGGACTTTTTTGTGATAGGAAATCGACTTTCCGAACTTTCTTGAATTAGCTTACAATTTAAAAAATATTTTTGACCACTGGAACCTATGGAACGAGCTTACAGTTTTGAAAAATAGGTTTTTTTTAAAGCATATAGACCATAAGACATAAGATCGCTATAATAATTTTTTAAATAATGTAAATTCCAAAAATTTTTATTGAAATTATTCTACATAAAATATATCATACACATAATTTACAAAAGAAGTATTTTCTTTGAGTTTTGCAGCAGCATCTTCAAATATCTCATTTTATGAGCAGCTTCTAGGAGAAAAAAAGAAAATTTTTAGAACTTAATTTACACAAAGAATAGGAAATGCAGAGTAAGTCTGCTTGATATGTTTTTTACATAATTTCTATATCCGGGATTTCCAACCTTTTTATTACTTCAACTCCCTAGAAAACGTTATTTCGGAATAGACCCCTACTTTTTTCCCCAACACATCGGTATCTCGAAAGATTTTCCAAATGCACTAGCAAAGACAGCAAAAAATTAAGTGAAAGAAATTTTTCATGTGTCCGGCTGTAGAACAGTTGGTTAAACTCGGTTCCCATTGGAACACCGAAAGGGAATTAGCACCTGCTTGGCCAGTGCCTAGAAGGATAAACTCCTTTCTCGAGTGAGGCTGATGTAAACTGTGTACGCTGTAGGGAATTAATGCACGAAAAAATGTGTTATGACTTCAATGCTTTCCGTGTTCAATCCATATCTCTTCGGGGTGCCAATCCAGCTCTTAGGTTATCCAGCTCTCATCTGAAATTGGTTCAAAATTTAGGAGGGAGACCCGGGATAAGTCGGTATTCCCTCTCACTGGGGATAGACAAAATATCAATAAAAAGGAAGCTGCCCAATTAAGGCCATTTTCGTTTTTTATAAAGGATCTGATCCCGCTCTGCAGTTGGCCAGAGGTTTTTCGAAGCAACAGTAACAATTTTCCTGTTCTGCGTTTGCAGAATTTACCATGATTCAGACTGCAGTGTGCAGAGAATGACCTCAAAGACGGATTTTTACATATCCTTTCTTTTTTCAACTTTTGAACCCTCTGAAGTCTTATTTCATGTCAGTTTGTTTGTTTGTGTTGTGATGGCAACGCTAAGGGTGGGCGATCAGCCTAGGATGAGGGGTTATCTTAAAATGTAATTTTTAAAAATATAATTCTCCAATTTTGTACATCACCTCATTAGTGTATGGGAATGTTTTTCTACGGGGGTCATATAAAAATGTGGAAAGTGTAACTTTTTGAAAATTAACGAGAGGAATTTTTTTAACGAAGTCTTAATTCCGACCTCATTTTAAACATTTTTTTTTTCAATTTACACTGCCTACTTATCTCTAATAGATAAAGAATTAAAGCCCGTTACCACCTTTTTGGGACACCCTGTATCAGTCTGGTTCCTCTATCAGTTCCCCTCTATCAGTATCCACAGGCTCTGAAATCATCATTAACCAGCTTTAAAAAAAAAAAAAAAAAAAAAAAAAAAAAAAAAAAAAGTGGTCTGCTTTAAAAAAGAAAAAAAAATCACTGTATTTACGTATACTATTTCTAAGCTAATTTAAAATCAACGCGGGTTTCGAATATTATAAAGCGAAACAAAAAAGTCGGTTGAATATCAAATCAATGCTGTACAGCTTCTCATTTCCATAAAATTGCATGTCCAGCTTCTCATTTCCTAAGAATCTGCACTTTATGCCTTGTGAAACTATCTTGGCGAGTACTCGCATCGTTTGGCTTTTTTTTTTTTTAATGGTCAACGGATGCAAATAATCGGTACTTATTTTACCGTCGATAATTCACGCCAACAACTTTTTTCGCCTAAGGATTGCAATGCACTACATTGTAACAATGTATCTGACGTATTCCACACGCACACGAAATCGCTCTTTTTGGCTGACTAACTGTAAAATACATAAGTACCAAATAAGCTTGTTTTGGTCGGAAGTATGATTTTTTTATTAGTTTCAATGAAGAGTTTACCCGTGTATTTTAAAACTAAAAAACAATTAACTGTATGACTAGTATAATTACACACTGTACGCCATGTAAAGATAGGAAATACGATTAGATACTAATAAAAAGTAGTGTTATATAACAGTATCGAGAGAGAAAAAAATAAATACAGAGATTTGAACTTATACTTTACTTATATTAGACTAACACTATATTAAAAATGTCAAAAATTAGTTACAAATGATAGTTATACGTACCAATATAGACTAATCACCACCAAAAAACTTCAGTTTTTTTCGTCTCCTATTCTTATGAAAACAAGCATGGCGTCTGCCGGTAGATACTCGGATGTTGCCATCGCTCGTCTGTTGCATGAATAGAGCGCATGCGCCAATTTTCATCGGCTGAATGCCGCTCGGCCGTTATGCGGGCCAACATTTCTTTTCAGTTCAGTGTATTTTGATCAAATTTAGGTATATGGCCCGATGACGCAGGTCGGATATCGTTCCGAGCATCGTTTTATGGGTACCGGACCGATCAGTGTCTGCCGCGCACATCCCGATCATCGTTTTTAGATGGAATTCCGTGTCTGGGCCGAGTACCGAATTTCGGTGAGCGATGAGTTGCGATGAATGCCGCTGGTTGGCCGAGCAAAAACTGGGAATTGTTGCTTGTAGGGGTCATATCACAACGGATGTGAAAAATCGGTTTTTAACTGTCCTGAGGCCAAAAACCGCATAAAAAGCATCCATCAAATTGGCTTTTAAGTTAGGCGAGACTGGTGCAAAACATGTTCAATATGCTATTTACCATTTTCTGCAACAGTTAAAATCGAGAAACAGGAGCTTAGGAACCGGGGGAGCTGTGGCTCCCCTGGAATATTTCAGACGGGCTCAGATCCCTCTTGAGAAGTTCTCTTTCTAAGCTTATGGTACATTGTTTACCTCAAACCTGATTTCAAAAATATAGTCTACTTTTTTTAGGAAATTCACACCCTGAATATTGGCAACCCTCGGCACTAAAGAACAAAGACAGGAGAGAGAAAGGGTAGTGAGCACGCTTGTGCCTTCATCCTTTTTTTCGTTGTTTAGAACTCATGGGCAATACATGGCAATAATGATTGAAATTTGTACCTCTATCTTCAAGAATTGAGAAGAATTTGCCTGGAAGTTGAATCATGGTTCTCCTAGGGCGATACATGGATGAGTTCGGACATTCAGAATGAAATTTTGGAAATGTTGGCACACTCGATGCAACGTGCTCTGCAAGAAAAAATGAAGGATGCAAATTTTTTTGGCATCATTGTTGATGGAACAAAAATAATTGACCAATGATATAATAGGTTTCATTTATTGTGTTTAATTTCACATGTAAGGGAAGTTCATTGGAAGTTTTTTCAGATGCAGTTTTTAGTATTGTGTTCAGTGGCGCACACAAGGGAGGGGTCCAGGGGGTCCAGACCCCTCCCAAGAGAGCTATCAATTTTGCTTCGTTAAACCATCATATAATTTTTGACATTTTAAGATGCTCTAAAACTTTATCAAATTCTTATTTTTAGCAGATAAGTAAATAAAAACGTAATTCAAAAACATGGAAGTATATTGAAGTCTGTCAAAGGTGGTCATAAGAAAATATTTTGTTCGCATTTTTTACGGTGGTGTGGTTGGTGTCACAGCTTAGTAAGTTGGACCCCCTCCAGGAGAAAATCCTGTGTGCGCTACTGATTGTGTTTAGATCCAAATGCCCTGACTTTGTTGTTCAAGAATTTTACTTAAGCTTTCTAATTTGCTCCACAAATGGTGAGCAAGTGGGTAACTTAAATTTTCTGATTCGTTTATTAATTTCCTTGATTTAGGCAACAGCTAGGATATGAAGCTTTTTGAATCTTGCGTTTACTTTTGAGAGATTTTTTGACTTAATTTTAGCACCGCTGGTTGCCGAGCGCATTTGCGCTCTCAACTGGGAGACTTAAGATGTCTGGTTCAAACCCAGGTCGTGTCCGTCGAACTAACCGTTCGGAATTTTCCTTCGTTTTCGTATTCCATTGACAAAAAAGAAGAAATTTTCACATGAATTCGCGTCGATTCACAAATTGATTATATTTCCCATCCATTCTCAAATATAAGAAAATTCCCATCCATTCTCAAATATAAGAGAGTGAAGCACATATGTATGTATAGTGAAGTACATTTCCCCTCGCAATAGTCGCACCTACCCTTTCACAATGAAAAATTGGCAAAAAATGTCCGACTATTACGCGAGTAAACACGGTATATAATTGGAATCAAAGCTTGATTTCATTATTATTATTTTTATTAAATAATTTCTAAGATCGTCTACCGAAACTTTTAGAAAAGGTTATTTGTCTGTTAAAATTGGTCAATAATGCCACCAAAAGTGCAGTAATTGTAGCCCAATTTATAACCCCACAATGTGCGCCCCAGCTGCATCTAATTTTACAAAGTTCCTACTCCACTGTCGAGAAACAACATGTTCCATAACGGATCGCAGTGTCTCGAGTGAACACAGCAGTGTTACAAGTAAAACGAGTCGTGCGCATGACAGGTATTTTAATTTACATAGTCTGACGCTTACAGTGCCATCTGTTGCTAAATTTTGGAACCAATTTTTTTTCTTATGCCATACATTTTCCCCCGTCTTCAATAATATTCCGTTCAAATTTAACGTTATTTCGATCAGTGGTTCTTTTTTTATGGCTTTTTTAAACTTATAAACTTTTGAAACTTATATTCTCGTAACTATAATCACCTGTACTATGTGGTGTAGGGGGGGTGAAGGTGGAAACACGCTCTTAAATTTACTTTTATTGGGGCATCCATATCAGACTGTCAAACATTTTAGTGCTAAAATAAAACCAAAAATTTCCCTAGGCTACAAAAACTTTCAGTATAGTAAATACTTGGCGGGGGGAACTCCTAAAAAAATAACATCTTTAATACAATGCGCTTTTTCAGCCTCCACCTAAATTATGACAGTGTTCTCCAAAACTTTCATGTTTCAAAATGAAATAACATTTTAGGTCAGTGCTTATATCAAAATTAAAACACATTTTTTAAAAACAGGAGCCGAAAATTTCACTTATTTTTCGAACCTTTCAAAGTGATTATTATTTGGTACATGAAGACAGCTTTTGCACCTATACTTTCTACGACATTTGCTTATCTAAATACGTTCTATCACGTCCAAGGACGTATTTAAGGGAGGGGGGTGTCCAGGGGGTCCGGACTCCCACTCCGAATTTTTGATGTGTGTTTCTAAAATGGTAATATAGTCTTTTGGGGGAAAATTCTGACTTTTTTACCGTTTGGACCCTCCTCCTAAAATTGTGAAACCCCTCCAAAATGTTTTTCTGTATACATGCCTGATAACGCCGTAAAGTTTAGTTCAATTTTTCAGATTCACCTATGTATAAATAACAAGGTTTGTGCCTAAATTTTAAGGGCAAATTCATCTTTATTTTATTTTATTTATTTATTTATTTATTTTCATGGTCCAAGAGAAATGGAAAAACACTACTCTCGTAATTTAGATTACTGTAAGCAAAGCATTACTAATCAGTTAATAATATAAGGACTCCTGCGTGTATTATAGTAGGGGAGCCCATGGTGTTTTTGGGGATTTACTCGAGCGCGTCAGATGAACATAGGGGGGTACCTTGCATCATGTTGAGTACCTCCACCATATATAAGTCCTGTATGTAAGGACGTCCGTCTAGGGCAGCTCATCAGATTAGTAAAAAAAAATTGATCGTCGGAAATACAGAAGCGCGTCAGATTAAGATAAGGTAGGTTAATTGCTAGCTAAAAAGTGTACATTCAGAAAATTTGACGATTTGAATGTAACGTAAGGGAGTTGTCGTGACATTCTCGAGCGCGGAATAATTATTAATATTTTGAAGGAAATGATGCAAGAATCACGAAAAAAATATAATCTGCCGATTTCCACGAGCCGGAGTAATAAAAATACGACCCAAAGCAATAAAAATACGATCCAAAGCAATAAAGATCGTCAATGAAGATTAGAGGGTGCAACAATAGCTCGATCAAAGATAACGAACACGCTCTTCGAGTTAGTGTAGATGACAAGGAGTTCTACATCTTTGGTCCTCAATAAACAAGAACAGCAAATTTTCAGAAAGAATTAAGAAATATCAAATTCAAAGAAGATTTTGTCAAGTTTCTAATTTATCATTGAGCTGATCAGGAGATGGCTACTATTATTAGTAACGAAAAAATTCATCTGTGTTTTGTATATTCAGTTACCGATAATAAAGTTACCTGAACAATTGACCATGAATTCTCATGTCCTGATCATGAAGCAGCAGATACAAAAATTGTATTTTTGGCAAGTCAAATAAAAGAAGATTCTACAGTTACAATCAGAACTTCAGACACAGATATTGTTGTCATCATGTTGGTCAATATGGGACATCTCCAAGCATCGGTTAAAATATGGATGGATCTTGGAATTCACAATGCTCGCCGTTATATTGACGTATCTGCTCTTTATGCTAAGCTCTGCCCAATAATTTCGATAGCGCTACCAGCTCTTCACGTGCTAACAGGATGCGATTACAATCCGGCACTTTACAGACGAGGCAAAAAAAAAAAAAACCTCCGCAAATTTTTATGGATTCAAATGTTTTTCGGAAGACATTTGCCGATGTAGGGTCAGAGGATCATAATATAGAAGATTCTTTTGACATTTTACAATCTTTTATCTGCCACTAGTATGGTTTGAAAAAATTAGCTGATGTCAACCTTGCAAGAATAGACATCTTTAATAAGACCTACAAAGTGTCAGATACGTCGCAGCCTTTCTCACTGAACGTCCGTAAATACGATGCTTGTCGCTTGCCTCCTTGCCAATCTGAGCTACAGCAGCACTTATTGCGAACGAAGTATATTGCGTGCTTGTGGAGAAATGCACACAATAAAACTATGATTGACATGTCACCAACAGATTACGGGTGGACAAATGTTGATGGAAAATTTCAAATGACTTGGTTTGTTGGCAATCAGTTACCTTATGCATACGAAGATATCATAACACCAGTTATTGACGAAACTTCAGATTTAGGTATATTTCATTTTAATACTTTGATAACATGTTATTCATGAAATCAATAAAATTGTGTTAACGGTTATAACGATTTCCTGTTACAGATACGAAAACTGCAGACAATATTGGAGGTCCAATTGAATTATTAGATTTGGAGTTTGATAATTCTTCGGATGACGACGAAGATTGAAAATAATTTTTTCAACAGATGTGTTTTATTTTTATATTATTTTCTAAATAAGTTAAAGTGTAAATATTTAAATAATTTTACGTGATTTTATTCGTCACATTTTATGGACATTGAAAAAAAAAATTCATATTTTTTTTCTAGCCGTCAGATTAATGATACCCCTCAAAATAATCGTCAGATTTTAGGCTACCATGACTGGAACACCAAGCTAAACCTTCTGTATCAAAATCTGACACGCTCGAGTATTTCAATATGACGGTTTTTTTTTTGTTTTTTTTTTTGCATTTTCAAAAATTCCCTACGAGCTTGCGTCACTTCCGAAACGTCAGTCTTTTGTATGGGAGCATTTTTAGGGTTCACTTAACATCCCCTCTGAATATCTGATGCGCTCGACAAAATACATTTTTTTTCTATTTTCTTCCCTTCCGGATGGCCACCCCCACCACGCAAGTCGGCAGATGAACATACCTTTGGTATCAAAGACACACTGGGGCATCTGAACTATCAATATCTGACGCGCTCGGGTACCTCCATGTAACTGTTTTTTTTTTTTTTACATCTTTGAAGGTCTGTATACGCTTCCCCCGCCACTGAAAAGAAACATTATGTAACTTTTTATTCTTCTTATTATCTAAACTACAAAATCTAATAGGTCCTGACGACGCTCGAGTAACTACCCAATTAGCATCACGGGCTCCCCTACTATTAAAAATGTAGATATTGTAAAATAAAAATGACTAGCTTGAAACATCCACTCAAGAATTTTATAAAATGCCTTCCAGTATTTCAGAACTTCTCTTTGGCTAAGGTAAAGCAGTCAAAATTATAAATTTTCACACTAAAAATTACAATCAGCGTTTTCCAAATACACTTTAAAAAATTATCTGTGCCTTAGATTATACAAAATCAAAATTATAGCTAATTCTCTTTGAGCTATTTAAAATATTGATACCCCCGTTTATGGAAAATAATGAAATACACTTCCTCCACTCACTACAATATCTGAACAAATAAAACTATTGCACTAATACAGGGTGTATGACAATTCCCTCAAGTTTGGAAGGCTTATAAATATATATATATTACCAATAGAGCAAAAGTTGACTTTAATGGAGAAAGAAATGTTACAAGTTTTATTTCACAAAAGGGAGATTTGTGAACCTTCCGTGACAGAGACGCTTTAATGCAATTTTTTCGGGGGTGGGGGGAGGGCAGTTATTTATCGGTTGGGAGCGGTTACTTAGAAGATTGATATACGTCCATTTTGTGAAAGTAAAATAGGATCTCTTACATTAATTTCTTTTTCCTCAATTGACATTTACATCCGTACTACGTGTAGCTTTGTCGTAATCACATAAACCAAATTAATCCAACTTACATCCATGCAAGACGAAAATTTAAGAGAAAATCGTGGTCAGCTAAGCCCTCCCGAGGCCCCGGCTCTTCGAGAGTTCGCTCTATTTTCCGGTAACCTTAGTTCGGCCCTTGTTTCAACTCTTCTCCTCCAAGCTCCCGTCCACTTACGCAATTTTAGTCCCCTTATACAGTTTTTTAAAATTTCCATGGAGTTTTCAAAGGTTCCACAACATTTGTTTATACGTTTTGAAATTCTTATTCGTAACAATGAAAAAATAAATGAAATGAAAACCTTGAAATAAATCTAGATTGAAAGGTGCGTATATGATAAAACACCCACCATTCCACTATAAGGGAAAAAAACGTATGCCAGAAATAGAAAGTGATTACAAACCAGTTGTTTGTATCAAGATCAGAGACAATTGAATTACTTCTAATTTCCATATAAAGCTCAGATATTAACTAAAGCTTTATAATAATCTTCATGGCGTTTTGAGAAAGGGTATTTCATCAATAATAAGAGGCAATCCTGAAGGTTTTCCTCTTTGTTCAAAGTGGCTTCAGAGTAAAGGTCTTTGAATGCTTTATTCAGACTGGGACCCTGCCTCACCCAAATTTTAGCTACATAAAAAAGGGGGCGAAAGCAACTATAAACAAGCCCTAAATATTATTTTTGTACGTCAACTTTTAAAATATATAACTATTGTTGTATCTGTGTATTTTAGTTTACCAAAAGTATAGGTTTGTTTCAGTAAAAAGTACAGGTCAGAAAACGGAATTTTTCATCTGAGCCATTTTTACGGTTAAAAAGAAACTCATTGTTAGTCCTATAACTTAAAATCTAACGAAACACTAGTACTATAAAGAAACTTAGGGCAGTTACCGGGATAAAATTAAATGGAAGCTGTGAGGAAGATAAAAACATGAGCGCTCGCACTTGGAAAAAATAATGCATTACTTATAAAAAAGCCACTTCAATAAAAATATTTTCTTGCCGGAAACCCAAGTAAAACGAAGGAGCGAATAGCAGTGAGAAAAAAAAAAAGTGTATCCCTTTCCATCATTCATGAAACTGTCATAACAAGAAATATACATCCCAAACCAAACTATAATATACAGGGTGTCCAGCCTTAATGTGACCCAATAGCTAATTCACGAACCGTTCGGTTTAGATATGCACTTCCAATTCAAAAAATGTTTTAAAAAGGGTAAAGAATGTTTTTACGTGCTTTTCGAACCAAAAAACCCATTTAGAAAAAAATTACAAAAATTAAATTTTTATACGGTCCCCAGGTCCTATCGCTTATATTTAGGAAAAGATGCAGTACACAAAAACAAAGTAAACACAAAAAGTTTCATTTTATTACGATAAAAACTGACCAATTTATGGAACTTTGAAAATCATACATTTCATCCATTTTCTGGCCAATTTCAAGAAGCTAGTAAGGGACCGTCTCCAAAGTGAAATTAATTGGAACTCTGCCAGGAAACTTTCGCTCTTGCACGTCACTCTTATGTAAATCGTTTTTAAATTTAAAAGTACATATATTACGTTAATATTACAATAACTGAGTACTTAAGAAACAAAATTTATTCTGTGTACGTGTAAAACATAGATAAAATAAAATATTTTGGACGAAGAAAACTTTTCAAAAGCAGTTCCAAAAAAATAGACTTATTTGCCTGCGGCTTCAGACTGATTTGCTGCGATACTGATCATGGCGAACGTTAAAAATCTGTTGTGTAGTCGCTTGCAATTGCATACAGCCGTATTCTAATATTACGAATTCTAGTATGGGAGAACGAGATGTATACAACTGGTCTCCAGGCATTAGCTCCTGCGCCAGGACTGGACGATAAGGAAATGCACCGTACGTATGTAATATGTTCCACACCGTCGATTTTGAGTAGGAACAAGCCTTGCTAATATCCTGGACACTACTTTCAGGATGAGCCAGGGCATATCCTAGAACATCCTCAGCGGGTATCCGCAAGCTTGAAGGTGTGGCACGAGACAAGGGAATACGTCTATGACAACTCCCAGTTCTATACAAGCGTTGAACAGCACGGGCAATTGTACAATAAGATAGATGTCTTCGACTGGGAAATTTAATGGCATAAAGTCTTGCCGCCTCTCTCTTATTTCGATTACACTGCCCATACAACAGTACCATTTCGCAGTATTCTTCATTTGTATACATCTCGTTCTCCTGTACTAGAATTCGTAATATTAGAATACGACTGTATGCAATTGCAAGCGACTACACAACAGATTTTTAACGTTTGCCATGATCAGTACCGCAGCAAATCAGTCTGAAGCCGCAGGCAAATAAGTCTAAGTTTTTGGAACTGCTTTTGAAAAGTTTTCTTCGTCCAAAATATTTTATTTTATCTATGTTTTACACGTACACAGAATAAATTTTGTTTCTTAAGTACTCAGTTATTGTAATATTAACGTAATGTGTGTACTTTTAAATTTAAAAACGATTTACATAAGAGTGACGTGCAAGAGCGAATGTTTCCTGGCAGAGTTCCAATTAATTTCACTTTGGAGACGGTCCCTTACTAGCTTCTTGAAATTGGCCGAGAAAATGGATGAAATGTATGATTTTCAAAGTTCCATAACTTGGTCAGTTTTTATCGTAATAAAATGAAACTTTTTGTGTTTACTTTGTTTTTGTGTACTGCATCTTTTCCTAAATATAAGTGATAGGACCTGGGGACCGTATAAAAATTTAATTTTTGTAATTTTTTTCTAAATGGGTTTTTTGGTTTGAAAAGCACGTAAAAACTTTCTTTACCTTTTTTAAAACATTTTTCAAATTGTTAGTGCATATCTAAACCGAATGGTTCGGGAATTAGCTATTGGGTCACATTAAGGCTGGACACCCTGTATAGTCTCTATCATTGAAAGATAAAAAGTTAATATAGCTCCCCTATTTTTTTATCGATACAAATGTATTTGAAAACACAAAAAGGGTGTAAGTGATTCATAGTGAGCAAATGTGGGTCAGTCGCATGTAGAGAGGAAATATTATTCTAAGGGAAAACGCGTAATTTAAACAAACACTAAAAAACAAAAACAAAAATTCACAAAATTAACGTTGAATCAGTTAAATAAAGAAATTTTGTAAAAAGTAAACAAATGTAAAATAAATTTAACTCATTTTTAAGGAAGTACGATTGTAACTCATTTGTATTTAGTTATACAAAACAAATTCACATCAGAATTTGTTTTTAGATTAATGTATGTTATACATAGGTGTAGAGTTATATGGGCCCGTGGGGCTCGAGCCCCCCCAATAAATTGTGAATAGGGGCTGAACCCACCCAATAATTTACCACTAAATACAGAAAACTAATTTATACTGACATAAAAAAAAGTATTTTATGCCATTTACAAACGTTTAAAAAAAACCTTTACTTTTACTTTTAAAAATTTTCTTCTTTTGATTTCAATCATGATTTAGTATTCATTGTGACGCCATGTAACACACATGTTACTAATAAGCTGCCCTCGCCAGGCTCTGGTTAATTAAAATCAGATTATGTAATGAAGAAAAGTTCAGATGTGTCTAAAATGCACTATCTCATCGAAAATGTTTTTTTTCCTATTGGATTTTTTTCTTTGCTTCTATTTTTAATTTATAATATGGCAGAAAGATACTAACATGGATACTTACCTTACATAGGTGTAGAATTCTATGGACCCATAGAGCCACTTTATGGGCGCCTCCAATAATTTACACTTATACATAGTAAGTCATAGCTGCCAACTACTACGGAATATAATTAACCACTTTTTGTAAACAGTATATTTTTTAATTATTTTTTTCAAAATAGTAACCAGCTCGAGCACGCAGCACAAAAATTTTGCTATATTTTAAGCCGAAAAATCATGTAGAAAAAATGGTTAATTCTATTCCGTACTAGTTGGCAGTTAAGAGTAAGTTATATGTACGTGAATCAGTGGCGTAGCCAGAAATTTTTCATGGGGAAGGGGGTGGGGTACGACTTCTGCAACTCACATATATGTATACGGTACTGGTGTATGATAAGGGAGTGAGGAATATACATTTTGTATGGCAAAAAATTCCTCTTGGGGGGGTATAACCCCCTAACCCCCCCCACCTTGGCTACTCCACTGACGTGAATATATGTGGTTGTGGGGCCCGGCCCCCCCCCCAATAATTTTGAAAACTTTACGCTTATGATGTTATACAAAAAGAACGTTCCTCGCACGGGAATCAACCACTACGTCCAATTCTTTATTTTAGCCCAAGCAAATGAAATTAAAAATACTGTTAACGTGAGTAAGATATCAACAGAAGCTTTTTTAATTAATTTTTAATCATTGCTGAACAGCATATCTGAATTCGGACAAAATCAGACTACGGGAACGCCGCGAAAAAAGAATTTCAAAATGGCGGATTGAATGATGTGTCATATCGTATAGTCATTTTTATTAAGCTGTAAATTTTTCTGTGCAGTTATAGCGTTATCTTTAGAATATAAAAAAACTGTATGTTCTATCTTACATTTTACTACGTTCATTTGGGGCTCCCGGGTGCCTACTACTTAAGCGGACAGTCTGTTATTTTCACTTCAAGTACACAATTTTTTTTCCTCCAAAAATAGTAGCTAGTTTTCACATTAAATCCTTTATTGTTTATTTATTTTCAAAAAATACTGGACGTTACCCCTTTTATGCTTGTCCGATTTTTTGGAAGAACACCTGGCAACCATATATTCATTGATTCTTTTGATACACATGACTTCTTTCCCTCTCTCCCATTTAGCTCCATGTTTTTTATGGCTGTTTGTTCAATTTGCAATTTAGCTATGCAATAATGTGCAAAGGTTTTTATATAGACCTGTAAAAAGCACAAAGAGATGAGATATAGCAGACAACAGAGTGATGTCAATGACCTTAAAAATCTGGCCAATGAACTGGTATCCATACTGCCGTTTAATTTCAACACCAAATGCTAGTTATGAAGATTACTACGGTGAAAGCATTTCTTACTATAGAACGTCTGACTCCGACCGATTCTTCAAACAAATATAATAACTATCGAACGTACAAATACATGTATTTCCAAGATACTAAGGAAAGAATCAAGCCAGAAGAACGGGGTTGGTATGTGAAAAATAACTCGTATTACCCAATAGTCTGCCACTTACTATTAGCTCCAGAGTATCTGCTCAATATGCAGGTTTCACAGGTATTCTGGATTTGCTAAAGTATCGTCTAAAAAATTCAGTAAAATCTTGTATTGTCGGCTAAATGTAGCGACATCCGTGACATTTTCACAGCTATAACCTCGTTAACTGATTTCAGATCTTAATCCATGATTTCATTACAAATGCCATTTTAATTGCGGGAGCTAAAAATGCCACAAATTGCTGTTTAAAAACAATTCATTCGGAATATGATCATTGAAATACTCTTAATCTAGTAATCCTCGTATCATTTTATTCTCGCGGAAAAAGTCCATTGGGATAATCTCAGAAACAATTCCGGCAATCTTAGAACCTCGAATTGCAAAATTATTCAGATTATTTCGAAATTTTTACGGCCAGGACTCATTCTCATTCTCAACCTTTAAAATCGTGACATCAAAAAACAACAAGTCTCACTTTCTCAACTGTTATACTCTAACGGAGTAAGTTTATGTACGTAAATATTGCAAAAAATTTGGACTACGAAAAATTGGGTTTTTGTATTTTTAAAATTAAATTTTTTTCCGTACTTTTTTAAGTATTTGTTCAAAATTTGAAGCCGATCAGCTTAATCGTGTGAATCTGTATAGTACTTAAACACAACTTTTAATTTTCATTCATAGCATTAGTTTATTTAATTGAACTCTGTTATTTGTAGAGTCGCCTATCGGTTAAGTTATCGTGAATTTACATTTGAGAAAGCACCAACTACGAGTTCAGTGCAAACTTTACATGTATTATTTCAATTGTATTCATCCAAGATGAAAATTTCTTTGTTTATTGAGGTCTTCTCTAAAAGTTATTTAGATTTGTTAATTATTATACGTTTAGTAATATCTAAATTTGTAAAATCGTACAAATTCATATATATATATATATATATATATATATATGATATTTTAATACATAAATTTGAAGGCAATTTCCTTTGTGACATCAGCCAACCAAGGGACAAGTGCATAAGAGTTGGAATGTTAGTAGATGGTTCATGTGAGAAGGTCCAGGGTCTACTGCTAGGCTGTCAATCTAACGGTCCGGAGTTTTAGACGATTTTCTCCACATGTTGCATGAATACAGGTTAGAATTCTTTGAAAAGGCCTCCGCCAAAGGCATTCCTCCATTTGCCAGATGCCCCAGTGTTCTTTTCCTTAACAAAGCAAACAAACAACCAATCAGTCAGTTGTGACATCAAGATATCAAATTTAACATTTAACTTACACTCCTCTCTTTTCAACGAAGTGCATTCGTGAAGCTCATTTAACATAACTTTATAATTTCTCATTTCTACAGCATTCTAGTGCTTCTTCATTCCGGCCACATTCCATTCCATGTTGAACGGAATAAGCTGAAGTCATAAATTTATTACTTGCTCCCCTGGAAAGCTGTGGGAAATGATGATAAACCTTGGTAAAGAATCAGCTCATTCTCTTGATACTTTTCGCAAACATAATACTTAACGCCCGTAACTTAATCCCAAAGCCATTCTGTGTGATAGCCCCGGCAATGAAAATGCCACAAGCACTGAAAGCATTGTGCTTTTTACTTCTTTTTTTTTTTTTTCGAATAGCCTTATGCTAGCAGATTGAGTGCTGCAAAGGATTTGAAAAGAAGAATAAAAAGCAGACAAAATGCTTACATGCATTATATTCAAAATTCAGTTTGAGAGCAACTACTTTACAAAACTACGTGTTCAAAATATGAAAGAGTAAAAATAAATCAGTCATCAATTAGTCGTAGACATTCATTCATAAATTATTTATTTTCTAAATCTGTCAAGGCGCCGTAACTTAATTATAGCGCCTGTCTTGTAAACAGGTGATCTTAACTTCGAATCATGCCTGCCAAATTCTTATGAGAGAATTATTTCAATTTCTCATCCTTTTATTTTCTGGCTATTATTCCTTGACTTTTTTGTTCCTCCCCAGTGTACTAAATAATTCAGCCTTCAAGCTAGCATGCTGCCCTTTTATGAAATTCATTTATGATGCTAATGTAGTTCATTTATTATGATATGCCTAGCAAGGCGCCTTGTTAGCTTGTTAAAGCTTCTGTCTAATGAGCAGGAGATCGTGACTTCAAAACGTGAGTTTGCGCAGTTTGAAATAATTTCAGCAAAATCTAATCAAAGTTTTCAAAGAATTCGACGCCTATAGTTTAAGCTGAGTCACCGCCTATCATGCCAACAAATTTCATTTTATTCGCTTGAGTCATTGTTATGTGATGAAGGAACGAAAATTTACGCAGTTTCAAACGATTTTCGAAAAATCTCAAAGTCTAATCAATTTTTTTTTAATTCGATGCCTATCGTTTAAGTTGAGTGACCACCTATCATGTCACTAAATTTCATTTCATTCGCTTCAGTCATTTTTAGGTAGGTGATGCGTGAACAAGCGTCATGAACAGAATGACGGTACGACAGACAGACAACCTTTTTTTAACACGCTTTTATTAGCTTAACCTGTGTGTATGTTTGTATGTTTTGTAACCGACTCCTTTAGACTCGATTTTGACCCACTTTAAACGGACAGATTTAATTCAAACTTTGTACATTTATCAAGAACCGGTGACAATACAATAATTTTATAAGATTATCCTGATCAGGATCGCCAGGATTAAATAATTTCCTCATTTCTTATCCAGATTGAAAGTAGAACACTTCCAAACATTACAATTTTAGGAAAACCCTTTCTTACTGTGGCCGTAATTGTATAGTGGTTAGTACATTGCGTTGTGGCCGCAATAACCCAGGTTCGAATCCTGGTCACGACAATATATATATATATTTTTTTTTACAAAATATCGTCATCCATCAGATTATGGAAGAGTTGAGTACAAGAACATGTTAAGGCCATTCTTTTTAACACGCTTTTATTTGTTGATTAGAGACCTATTTTTCCTCTTTAGTGAGAAAGGTAGCATTTAGCTGCAGGTTGATTTTGGTGCACAGCAGGGGCGTAGCCGGAGGGGGGCTCAGGGGGCTTCTCCCATCGCCGAAATGGGGCCCTTTACTTAGCTTACAATTTGATATTTAGCTTACAATTGAACTTTAGCTTTAAATTTGATACCCAGCCCACCAATAAAATCCTGGCTACGCCACTGGTGCACAGTGAAAATAAATTATCTCTTTGTATTTTACAACTTAGTGCTCCTTTGTGTCTTATGAGAGATATCGAAAATTAAAAATAAATTTTAAATACATACAGTTAAAATGAACTAAAAAACACGCTTTTATAGCAAATCAAACTAAAAAGTGAAAAATAAATATATAGTTTAAAAAACCAAAAAACACGCTTTAGCGATAAATTGAACTAACTAAATGGCAAAAAAAGTTCTTAATATAGAAATAAATTAATGAACGAAAACTAATATTATTGTGAAAAAAGCGTGGGGTGCTCCATATATCAGTTCTTGAGAATATTCTCGGTACGATTAGTACAAAAATGATACAAAAAAATATAGCACAAAGCACCCCACGCTTTTTTTCAGAATAATACTAGTTTTCGTTCATTAATTTATTTCTATATTAAGAATTATTTTTCGCCTTTTAGTTCAATTTATCACTAAAGCGTGTTTTTTTTTTGGTTTTTTAAACTATATATTTATATATATATATATATATATATTTTTTTTTTTGGACGCTCGTACTGGGTTCTTAAGTGATAGAATCGCATATAAATCCCAAAATTTTTTAATTCCACGTAATGCACAGACAAAGTTCTAATTTTATTTATATACATATGCAAGGCACCGTGAATTAGTTGGCTAAAGCACCTGTCTAGTAAAGAAGGCCTCTTGAGTTGAGAATCTTGCCGGTGTAAACGCCTTTGAAAGAATTGTTTTCAAACCTAATTTTATTGTTATTTTTCCTTAGTTTTTTAGTTTCTTTCTCCAAAATGTGCTTAATAATCTGCACTTCAGTCTACCATACTGTCAGGCAAAAATGTTATTTATTATGTTGCTCGAAGTAAGGGGTCGTGGCTCAGTTGATTCAAACACCTATATAGTAAACAGGAGATCGTGAGTTCAAATCTCGCCGATGCCTAGTGGTTTTGAAAGCCCGCTTTTTGTAGTGTTGATTTTTTTCCCCCCTCTCTTCCACGATGTGTATAGAACAAGCTTTAACCCTTTAACGCGCCGTGTTCCCGCTCTGGGAACACCAAACTCTGACGTTTTGTCTGTTGCCAGTCACGAAGAATAGATTGGATTTCTATAAGAATAATTGCGGGTGGCATAGCTCCACGAGAATCCTCTACTTTTTAAGCACGTCATTTCCCGTAAAAAATGGTCACGGTTACTTTTAACAGCACTGACATCTGCTGAAAAATGGAAGAATTCGAGAACAGCTGGATAGATTGCCCGATGCCGTTTCCATATCTCGACTTAACTACCAGCAAGATGGCGGACGATCGAAACGTTCATCGCCTAGATCTGTGGCACGCGATGAACGTTTCGATCGTCCGTCATCTTGCTGGTAGCTAAGTCGAGCGATGGCAACGGCTGCCCTTTTTTCAGCATTGGGAAAGAGTTGCGCCTCAAAGGGTTAACCTTGTAAGGTGGTAAGTTAAATTCTCCGTAGCTGCCAACTTTTACGGTATATAATCTAACCACTTTTTGTAAGCAGTAGTTTTTTACTTAGTACATAGCAAATTTCTCAGTAAATCGTTGGAAACGGTTGCTATACTTTTAAAATATTTTTTAATTACTGTTTTACAAAAAGTAGTTAATTATATTCCGTAAAGATTGGCAGTTGTGAGTACTATGAGGGTTTGTACACATTTACGTCAAACTGGCTTGAAAAGTTAAAATAATAGCTTCCAATGAGTGTTTTATTCGGAGGAAAAAGCCTCGGAAAATTCGTACTCAACTTATATACCGATAAAGAATCCATTGCTTCAGTATAACTTGTTTGTATTATTAAAAACATGCTTAAAATTTATTGGTGTGAATTTAATTTTAAAAGCGACATTATTTTTCGATGCACATAATATACGAGTTCCAGCAAAGTAGCTAGCCGGGCTTCGTGCGTCTCCAAGTCAATTAACACCACTTGAAATTTCAAAACCAAAACATTTAGATGAATGCAATACAAAACTGTTAATATATTAGAGTATTCTATCGCAATTAATACATTTCTTGTAATTATGTTGTGCTGAAGAAAAGAAGGGGGGCAAAGGAAATATTTTTCAACTCCAGAAATTTACAATTTTTCTAGTTTTAGCGATCTAAGATTACATATTTAAATTTGAAAGTTCGGTTACAGAGATATTAATCAAATAAATTGAATTAACATCGTACATGCAGCGAACTTAATTTAATTTTCGTAAGACACTGTATACTGAATTCTGGTCGGATAATTGACTAACTCAATTAAAAAGATGGATAAGTAATCTTCTGCCTCTTCTAATTAGACGAGTATTAAGAAATATTTTTGATGGATTAAATGTGCTGTAAAATATGCGGAAATAGGCTCAGACAGTGACCCTACCAACAAATTGCAACATAATTGTAATAGTTAATTTTAAAGCAAACTTTAACTAGCATGGATTTAATTAAAGATGTCTTTAAAGTTAAAGAAATAAAAATGCTCGAATAAATCGGATTTTCAATTAAATTATGTTTTGCCCGTAAACTCTGTTTTGCTATATTAATTGTAGGTAAAACGTTCAATTGTCAGAAATATGTTAATTTTGGACGAAGGGAGAAGGGTTCTTAGTGGCCATTCTAATTTCTGTTCCTCTAAATTAAAGCGAAAAAAGTCAACAGGTAATGATTATTTAATTTATTTATTGTATTTATTTTGTTCCATTGGAATATGGTTCAAATACCTAATCTTTGAAATAAGGAAATCTTGAACCCAAGTGAGCAGAACATTCGAAAAACTGAAGCTTGGACTGCAGGGCTTATGACACAGTCAAAGCAAAATAAAAAGATGTAAATAAGACATTTTAAAAATATCTTCGAATGATTGCTGGTAGTAAGAGATAAATCCAAAAACTAAGTAGTAATGCAACTTTTTGCAATATAATTCAGTAACTCATGAGTGTGTTAGGCGTTTCTGGATTTTTGTTCAAGCTGACGAACAAAGTTGAAAATCGGTTTTATATTTCTATATGTTAATTGCAATATTTTTTAAATAATTTAAATTTCGGAGTGTGGGTGTTTCTTTATATCTCTAATGTTGACACTGAGCTCTAAGCCGATGAAAAATATTGTTTCTCTGTTGCAGAAGCTTGTTTAATTTTTTTCTCCCATCAGTAAACTTTGATGACTCTTAGAAATAATACACTTATACGTATGCCTTCTTGAGAGATCATCACACAGCTATTTGCCTTTGATAGTAGCCAAAAAGCCAAAAGCATTGCGTTAGTACTTCATACAGATACTCGATATTTTTTAAAGGGACTATTTGCAGAAAAATGAACATTCTAAAGAGAAATTCTACTTTAAAATGCAGCAGTAAAACCTACCTTAAGAACTTAAGGAAAATTAAACCAAGAACATTTCTGGGTCTCGTGAGTCTTAGTTCATTTAACAAAAATCTGCTTAGTAAAGAGAATGCTTCCACCCCTTGCAATTTTATTTCAGACATGTTTTATAGTTATAAATTAATAAAACTTTAAAGCTACCAGTACTATTAGTAGATAAATTTAACATACGAATAGTATTTCATAATATTGTTAGAGATGTGAAACTATAAAACATGTAATGTAAAACCTTTCAATACATGGTATCGCAAGGGGGTGGAACATTTTTCGGCAAAGCCAGATTTCCACGGAATATTTCCGTATGAAACAACTTTCCGCTTAATTAAGATTTCCATATAAAGTACATTTTTTTATATACAACGTTTGAGTTCTTCTCTGAAATCTCATACGATGAAATCATTAGTAGATGAAACGTACTGTAGATGAATACTTTATGCAATTACAGATCTGTGCACCTTGTATCTTGGGAAAAGCATGAAAGTTTTTCTGCTGATTACCAAAGGATGTAATTGCCCCATTCTGGGGAAATGTAATTTAAAATAACACTATCCAGATTATTATATTAGTAAATTAAACCAAAAGTAATGCAAGTGAGATTGAATTCCTACAAAATGTTGCTAAAACAATTCGTAGAACTGGAAACAAAATTCGAAAGCAGTGAAATTTTGTAACTATGCAATTACATTTTTTTTTAAACTTAAATCCAGACGTACAGCACTAAAGAATACTTATTGCTTTATTTAATGTTTCATTTTCCTCTTTTAGTGTATTTACACTTACGAACATAATTGCGTTAATATGCATTTAGCAAATCATTTACTAGAAAAACGTGCGTCACAAGAACATCAGTGGGTTACATTCATTTGTTACTCTTCTCTTTACTCTATCAAGGAAAAACGATAAAATAAATTACATGCGGTAATTTAACGTGCTTGCTAGCATTTACACGTTTACACGTGAGATTCATGCAAAAAGGTCATTATGTTGTGGGAAAAAATCGATGCCACTCAGAAGAGATAAAAATAATTATTCGGTGTATTTTTTACTGCAATTACCTGCTGATATGGTTTTTTAATAACAATCACGGAATATTTAATGATAAAAGACTGGTCAGAAATTCTGATGTGATCTCTCTTTCGTTAATTCCCAATTAGATTTTAATAAATTATGCTTTGTGAAAAACACAAATTTAGCCTATTTCAATAAATGTAATACATAAAAAATTATGGACTACAAGATAATTTTGAGCTTAAAACAAATAAACACAAAACTTAGAAGTTTTTCTCAGAAGAAAAAATCTAAATTTTTTTTAAGTAGGAAAATCTTCAACTCAATACTTAGAACTGTTATAAAAAATTGTTTTTCAATTTTTTTTATATTGAAAAACAATTTTTTATAATTTTTATTCAATTTGCTTCAGTCTTTATAAAAAAAATTGTTTTCCATTTTTTTTATAAAGACCTCTGCGCGCAGAAGAGTATTTAGCTTCTGGCATAACAAGGAGAACTAAACTGTGAGTTTCTTCTCTGGTCATTCCAATTAGGAGGTAGGTAAGTACAGTTCTGAAAATAAAGCATTTTATATGAAAGTAATTTCAGATTGTAAAATATTAAACTTTAAAATTCTAGGAGTTATTGTCATTCACATAACTGCTGGAGTTATTGTCATTCTCCCCATTGACTATTGCGACACTGAAGCCCAGCCTTTGCGTTAACTTGTTGCTGCACATCCAACAGATGTTGTTCAGTTATCTTGTATAGTAGATAGCATCAACTATTGATGTATTTCAGCAGTGCACACAAACTCTTTGCCCAAGCGACTTATTTAAAAGTTCTGTCAGCTACTGTTACCTGCTATAACAATAGAAGAGAATCTGGTGTGGACACCTCATGACTTCCTTGTACGTCTATTGAATCATAAAGAGTATTTTCAGTCCACTTCATCTAATTTGAATGGGATACAATAATGCAATAATATTAGTGTTTAGTGATTTTTAGCCAAGTATTTGAGATATAGCCAAACTGGGTTCAATTTGAAAGATGAATTTTTGGCCCTTAATTTGTTGATATCTCGCTAAAAGCAGCGAAGACTGAGACAATTTATGAGATTACGGGCATAGCCGAAATAGTGATTGACCACTAACTTTTAATGAATTGAAGGTATTCATAGACCTTAATGTATTCAAAGTCTGTTGGGTGACCCTGTCAATGAATTACCCAGTAGACTGCAATAAAAAAGCGATGCACAATTAGATGTTAGAAATGTTCTAAATACAAAATCTCAAATTCTACGGTTAAAAGTTTAAAATTATGCGAAATACGCAATTATTCTTGGCGCCAAATTTGGCCATATTTCGGCAAAACCGCCAAGTTCGATGACGGTTAGTCAGACTTTAGGCATGGTCCAAACAATGACTCACTATAGACATAATATATTGAAGATATTCATAGACCTTAACGTATTGAATTTCTTTTGGGACGCCCTGTAAACAAACTATCCAGTCGATTTGAACTAAAAAGAGAGGTGCATAACTAGAGATTACGACAATCCTAAATATAAAATTTCAACATTCTACGACTAAATTTTTGAGACATGTGTGTTACGTACATGCATACGTACGTATGTATGTGAGACGTCTCTCAAAAACTCTTCAAAGTGAATTTAGAGGTAGTCAAAATCGATTTATTTTTTCATCAAAATCTGCATACCGAAATTTTTCGCCCTTATGGCGAAAAATTTCGGTATGCAGATTTTGATTTTATATTTACTTTTACTTCGTACAAAGAAGTAACAACGTTTTTTTATTGAGTCATTGCCTTGTTCGCAAATCAAACAATTTTTCGGTGTTAATAACTTGTAGCTTATATTTACATGTCTGTTGCAACACTTTTGATCACTTCTCTTGTATTTCTTTCGTAACTCAAACATTGCTAGAGCACAAAATCAAATTTAAAAAGTGACGCAACTGGCGAGAAATGGCCTTGCTTTCTTTTATCCTTCCAAATCGAAAGTACTGCTTGCCATTCCGATACAGGCCAATACGAAGGCCGGAAGCATTCGCCGCTTTAGTATTGGGGCACCCTGTACATGGTCCAACGTTTGCCCCACCCATTTATGTAAAATACAAGAGCTGTTTTTTTTTTGTTGTTTTTTTTTTTGTGTGTGTGTGTGTGCATTTGTTATGACAAGCCTACACGAGGGGCATCTATCTACGGGGAGTAGGTTGCCTTTGGCGAAGGAAATTTTTGGGGGGTCCTAACGCGTATTTACATTGCATCTAGAGAAAACGGCCCAAAACTAAAAACCTTTATTTCGACAGCCATGGAGTAGGCCCGACCGCATTTCTTTCACACTTCAGCCATCTGCCATGTTCAGCGTCTTATTCACTCAGTCATGGTGGAATCCCACACGAAATGGACAGTGACCTTCGGTAACTGTGGCAGACAACTCTCTCTTGTGCATTACAGTTTTGATAATTACCAGATAGTAAATATTCGTTTTAGACACAATCCGGCAATAGACATACATTATCGATTCATTCTACTTTTTAAAAAATAACAGTTACATTAAAGGGATGTGTGAAATTTACTCACACAACTACGGAAATTGTATGTGCAATATAGACTAAATTAATTATGGATGGCAACATTTACACATATAATGAAGTGCACGTTGTTAACTAATTTCCTGGAATGTGTAAAACATATATAGTGTATGCTAATCATTTACTTTTATTTTGTTATGTGTCCTCTCTGACACAATTTCTTTATGTGTTTTAGCCTTTTTGACTTAATAGTATGTATTCTTTTTTTAGTTTTAATAAAAAATGATCTGTGAGTTGGAAAGTGTCCCGCCTTTTTACCCAACCTGGGGATCCAATTCAGACCGCACAGAGTGAGTGGTGCGCTAACGACCATACAATCTGGGGCAGCTGATCTTGCTCAGTTGCCCGTTTCATATGTCTACTGTATACGCATAGGCGTAACTTACTAGGGGCAATGGGGCCAAAGAAAAATTACGAAAATTCAGATATCACCAATTTTAAAATAGTATTTTCTATTGTATAATAGAAAACATTTTGCCCCCCCCCTCAATGTTGCCTGCCAATTTATGCGATGTGCATACGCATTATAAGGTATTCACACTTTTCCCCTATATACTTGAATCAGAAAACAAACTTCTTTTTCTTTCAATCTTCGGATCTCTATTTATTTATTTATTCATTTTTACAAGTTCATTCCATTCTTTAAAAAATATGAAAAGCAGTTCTCTCGTGTAAATCGCAGATATTCCTTCCAGAAACGAAATACGCATTTTGATTCTTTAATCTTATCATTCCACATTTAGTAATATGTTTTTTTTCTCTTTCTTTCTTTCTCTCTCTTTTTCTCTAACTCTCAACGAAACACTCCAGCAGTATTTCAGTTTGTAAACTCGTTTATTTCATGGGGGCCTCGTATAATGCGCAGCAGTTAAAATCTGCTTTTAAATTCTTTATTCCGGAAACATTCTGCTGTTTCCTTCTTAATGTGCTTTAATGCCACGGACATCCGCTTTTTTCCGCCCAAGCATTTTTATGGCATACTTTTGTTATTTTAATAAATGCTACGTTTTAAAAAACTACGCAATTTTAAGCTGGTTTCGACATTACTGCGCTAAGTATTTTATCTCCTGTATCTCTTGAATGTAAAGCAGGCAAAGTATGACTTTTAAGTATTTTTATGACATTCCATTGTAGTTTTATAATTTTAAATCCGTTTAAAAGATCTTACGCGAAAACTAATGAATAATATTAAACGTAATGAAACACTGATGGGATACACTATTTTATGTAACATGGATCAAAAGATTTAACTGTTTAATATTAAATATAAATATTAAGAGCTTTATTTTTGTACCTAAATAATTGAATTTTTGTGGGTTTGTTTGGTGAATATGAAATTCTGTCTATATTACCTCAATATGTTCAGTTCTTATCTTTGTGCTAACCTCGACATTAAGGCGAATTCAAGTACAAAGACCCTTTACCGCCATTGTGATGATTTTATTTTCCATGCAGAAAATTAATATGTAATATATAATAAAGTTTTGTTTTTTTTATTTAAACTGTTAGAAAAGTAGGAAATAAAATGATATAATGAATATTCATAATTAAAATTTCTTTATGTATACCGAGAACTGCTGATCAAAATACTACCAAATTTTCAGAATATGTTAATAAGATCATGGGAGAAATATTTCCGTGGAAAAAAATAATTCAAAGAATAACCACCAGGTGGTGTTTCACAATGTTTTAATGTGAACAAAACAGACAATAACAGAAATTGTTACAAATTTCAAAGGACTTTGTTGTGCAATTTGTGCAAAACTTGTGGTTACCTTTATTCGAGGTCACCATCTGAAGTCTTAGAATGGCATGCTCCATTGCAATATATGATCACTCAACGATTCTGTTGTTCCATCATTTTTCTTAGCCCCATAGCTGCCGTTGGATCTTTTTCTCAAGAACAATGAAGAGATTGTAAAACAGATGTTTTATAACGTGGCAAGAATTCGCATATCAGGAACTATAGCATTTTGAAACGCTGTCTGGTGGTAATTTTTTAACTAATTTTTCTCAACGGAAATCTGTCTCCCATGGTTTCATGAATGTTTCCTGCAAATTTTGGCCTATAATTTTCGCTGTACATTGCTCTAACTAGGGAAACTTTCATTATAAACATCATCTTCCAAATTTGGCTAGAAATTGGCAAACGCGACAGTGGAAGTATAGTTAGAATATGTCTGGCGTAGATTGTAAAATAGTTTTAGTACGCGATTTTAATATAGATTTCAGTTTCAAAGAAGTGTTTTATGGAACAGGGAAGAAAAACACGCCACACTCATGGATTATGATGCCCATTGCAAATACTATTTAAAATGGTGAACTATAGTTCTAATATGCTTGACGAAGATTGTAAAACAGTTTTAGTAGGCAATTTTAAGATAGATTTCGATTCCAAAGATGTGTTTTATGGAACAAGGATTCAAAATATGATACACCCATTAATAATGATACATTTTCCAACTTAATGGAATAAAGAAGAAAAATGGGGACGACGCATGGATGATGATACGCTTTTAATATATAACGCTTTAGTGCGTATTTAGAATATGAAAGCGTTTCAGGTTTTAATTTTTATTATTTTTATATATTCTTGATTTTGGCTTCCATACAATATTACTAGTTATTTAAAATTCGTGCTATTAACATTGCTTATATAATACGCTTTCTCAAAAAGTCTAAATTATAATATTTGAATACCACTCTTACCACAAATAAAACTAAAAACTAAATAAAACTACAAATAAATCATCCAAAAAAAAGAACAGTTATTTGCGATGAAAAGCAGTATTTTGCTGAAAAGTATTCTAAATGTTTCTACCCTGAGCTGTCTTAATGTGTCTCCGGAGGTTCTTCCAAAGAATAAAAATTCTTATACGTAATGTAAAATCTTCTTTTTTATGTTTTAAAAACTAATATAGCATAAATCTTTTTTTCTACTAAATACTTTGTTAGATAATTATGGAACTTAGATAGCTTAGACGAATTTTAAAACTTTGCATTTACTCAAAATTTTCTTAATAATATTTTATAATTTAATGTGATATTTACAGTAGTAATTTTGTCTTTCCTTATTACTTCGCCCTAGTGTGTGAAGTTTCGTCGCAACGTTTAAGACATCTGCACCAATAAAATTTTACTTAAATCAGCGCCTAAATTTCTCTTTCTTTGTATTCTATGTAATTTCTGAAAAAATCTTATGTTCAAATTTTACCATATGCTGATTTTCAAAATTTTACCATCAGAAAATGGCATCTCTGTCTCTTTTCATATCTAGTGTTTAAAAAATCAGTGAATAAATTAAGTTTCATAGAATTTTAAAGGAGGTTTTTTTTTGTAAAAGCATTAAGTAAAATATTTGATAACGTGGAAGACAAAGACAAATAGATATGGTAGATATCAGAGATAATGAAATATTGGTTGAGAATGACGCAAGTGAGTTACTGCCAGAAATAATACAATTAAGTGTACAAAATTTCATCGATAAATGACAGTATCAACCTTACACCGGAACATGTACTGAAGCATTTGTTTTTTCAGTTGAAATATATTAGAGCAAGAAGAGAAAGCTTTCTAAACTCAAGGTAAGTGATTTTTTTTTTCATATTAAATGAATGCTCGTTTTGATCCCCTAAAGTCGCTTTCAAACAATATTTCCTGCTATAAAGCTTCAAACAAAAGTTTTTCTTTCAACAAATGCACAGGATAATTTTAATCTCAAAGTTCGATTGTTTAATTTTTCAAAGAAAAGTTAATTTTTAAATGTATTATTGAAATAGATATTGTTAGTAATTTATAACACTGCTGATAAGGCATTAGGTAAGAAACGGAGAAAATTCAGGATCCTAAAGGCATTATTACACGAGTAAAATTTTCAGCAATTCGGTTGCCGCAACCAGTTGCCGAAACTCGTACCGGCATGTCGATGAGCAGAGACGAGCATGCAGGGCTTCCATAGTAAACAAACTCGGATGTGCTCACAAATGCCAGAGATTCGCCAAATTGATCACTGTGAGAGCATGTAATTATAGATAGCATATCGTCTCAGCAACCTTTTTAAATATTTGGGATCTCGAGGGTTCTATAAATGTGGAATTTTACTAACGCTTTCAATTAGATTTGTTTCCATATAGCCAGTGGCGGCTCGTGGGTTATTTAAATGGAGGTTCACAAAATTAATTTCGAAAATTAAATATGCAGTTACGACGCACCTTACAAGTTAAAATATATTTGGATTTCCAGCAGTTAAAGAAAAACAATGCACGCAACTAAAAGAAAGCAAGTCATCTTTGGTCTTACATTTCGTCGCCAAGATGAGTTTTAGCAAAAATATTGTCTTGATTTTTTCTTTCAATTTTTTTTCAAAGGATGATATTGAAAAATGTCATTGCTGTAGCTCTGAAACACTTATTTGACTCCCATCTTAATTATTCACACTAGTTCGTAAAAAATACTGTAGTGAAAAATCATAAAAATGAAAAAAATAATAAGAAAATGAAAAAAAATGGATTAACTAACCGAACACAACAAGCCAAGAGAGAATCCGGAGGAGATAACGGCAAAAAAATCTTCTGTGAGCACAATAAAATTGTGCGAACGGAAACGCCTCGATTCCGCCGCAACTCTTTCGCACTCTTTCGGCGTCATTCCTCAGAGACCGGTAGAGACCTCAGAGAAGGGTCATTCGGTCGATCGCACGTGCGAGCGACGTAAGACTATGCTGTAGTAACGATACAGTGCGTTGGCTATAATAAACACGTTTAATAATAGTGGAGGGGGGAAGTAAAACTCATGTTTAAAATCACAAAAATCTAGAAGTGTACTTAATAATTTTTTTATTTAATTTGTTAATGTGTTTATTCTATTTTTCTTCTGGGGGTTCACGTGCTCATATGCTCAAATGGAGGTGCCGCCACTACATATAGCTATTACTTTTGAGAGCCATTTTTTTCTTCGCTCATCATTACAATCGGTATCGCTAAGTCTTCCGCCATCTTGTGATGTAGAAATAGGAAGCACTATACGATTGGCTGACATTCCAGCAACCAGCAATATTTGCGCCTCTGAACGAAAAAGTTGGAGATGACCGTTCCCTAGGAAGTAGCGGGAAATTTCGATGAAAAGGTTAGTGGCAACCAAATTGCTGGAAAGTTTGCTCGTGTAATAAGGTATTTACAGATGGACCGGGGAAAAAATGAAAATCGGAAGGAACTTTAAAAAGTGTTTAGAAGAATTTTGGAAGATGCCAATTCGAAAAATATCCAAGAAACAAAAGGGAAAAGATATTGACCCAGAAATCAGAGACTGTTTATCTTTAAATGACTCCTCAGAGGAAGAAGAAAATTTCTATTATAACATTAAACTAAATCAGGGTTAATCAAACTGTATTCTGCGGTGCAGTACACTTTCTCCAAAAAGTATTCGAGTATAAGCAAATTTTCCTATTTTAGTTTTATGAATAATTATTGAGTTTTTAAAAAACGCACAACCCGACGGAAGTATGAAAAATTATAGTTATACATAACCAAATTCATATTTTATGTTTAATAACGTTTAATATACGAAATCAACCTAAGAAGTTCGACTTTTACTCGAATACTCTTTCTGGGAGGTGTAAGTGCTTCTTGTGAAGGTGGTACGTAAAAACTTTTGTTGCTTTAGCCTCCAATTCACTAGTTTTAAATTTACACAAGGTTCTCAAACAAGACCTTCAACCTTCTCTATCAGAGGAAGACTCTGAGAAACTCTGAACTAAATGATTTGTTAGGAAACAAACCTGCATTTTTTGTTGCCGTTGTAATATCAATCTGCAGGGCAAAGAAATCCATGTTCATTTTTTGAAAAGAAAAGTAACTATATGAAATTGGAAAAGTAGATGGGTTTGGGGTTGACTTAGATGATGTTTGAAACTAATTTAACTCACTTGATAGTACTGTTTTACTGAACGAGGAGCATCTTGCTTCAGGCGCGTAGCCAGGAAAATATTTCGGGGGGGGGGGGATATGAACGTATATGTGTATAAATAGACGGAGTTTCATCGCTAATCCAAAAATTTCGGGGAGGGGATATATCCCGATATCCCCCCCCCCTGGCTACTCCCCTGTCTTGCTTTATTTTCCCGACAAAATAGGAGGATACAATATAGAATAGCGTCTTTTGTTGTAATATTTTGAAATTAAGCAATAAATTTTAAGTTGATGGCATTAAGTGTTGTTTAATTAGTATGTCCCATTAGACCACACAAAATTTTATTTCACAAACTAAGAATATTTCTTTTTCAATAACCAAACAATGATTTAAATTTTTTTATCCAATAACAGAAAGCGATTTCAACTAACTGCCTGAAAAAAAAAATTAAGGTATTTTGTGAATTACACTTTTTACAGCAGAATTTATAAATTCTGCCATTAGACCTATTCTCCAGTACCTCTTTTTATATACTGAAATTTGTCTTTTCCATCTTTTTTGTGCAAATGAACATTGGTATGCACTTCTGGTAATTTTTATTCCGATAATTTAATGTGTAACTATATTCGAATTCGCACTTTTTCACAAACATTCTGAAGCAATTAAATTTAGAATGTATTTCGATTGCTTTGCTAAAATGTAGTTAGAATTTTAAATGAAAGACTACGTAATGCGTATATGCATATAAAAAATGTGTATATAGATCCCCATGCAAAAACCCTCAACTGGTTAAAAATTTGTGACGCAGCATTTGACTTTATAGATCTATGAATTTTAAATACGGGTCTTAAAAATAATGATATCAAATTTTGAGTGACGCCCTGCTGAGAATTTTAAAGATTTGTTTTTAAATTCCATTACAGTTACTTTCGTTTTATTTTCTAAAGAAGATATACGCATTTGAATTCATTTCAATAATTTAATTTATCTTTTGCGTCACGCTATCCAAAAGGGCAAGTAAAATTTACTTAAATATTTAGTTAGTGTCATTTGAATACATTATACAGACTCAGTGAAAGTGTGATACATTTGACAGTGTATTTCATAATTAAAAGCATTGCTTAAATGCGTATATCTTCTTTAGAAAATAAAACGAAAGTAACTGTAATGGAATTTAAAAACAAATCTTTAAAATTCTCAGCAGGGCGTCACTCAAAATTTGATATCATTATTTTTAAGACCCGTATTTAAAATTCATAGATCTATAAAGTAAAATGCTGCGTCACAAATTTTTAACCAGTTGAGGGTTTTTGCATGGGGATATTACTTTTTAAGGGTATGGTCAGAAGATAATAAATTAGTTTCAAGGGCGAATTTCGGAAGTTTGCTTGACACTAAGTTATGTAAATAAATATACAAACCTGTTTTCATGCAGTATCATTGATTAAAAAAGTCACAGCAAGTTCTTTTATAACATGTAACAGTAAATTGACATATTTTTGTTAGAATTTTATAAGAGACATAATACTGATTATAATCAATAATTTTTTGAGTAATTTTCTATTTATTATTTGGGTCGAGTACAGATTAGTATCCTTGCCACCACCTTTGATTTTATTTCATAAATTTGCATTCAGTTTAATGCTAAACGTAAGTTAACTTTTTTACTATAATTATATAACTATTGGGCCCCATCAGAGGCCGAGCGCATAGCGCTGTGAACTGGGAGACGGAAGGTGCCTGGTTCGAAACCAGGTTGCGTCCGCCGACCTAATCGTTCGGAGTTTCCGTGGTTTCCTCCAAAACAGCGTAAATGCGGGTTAGGACCCCTTAGAAAGACCCCCACGGAGGGCACCCCACGTCTCGGCTTAGAGCCTACGTGTAGCTATAATCGGCCGTAATTCTAGAATAACAACAACAATATATAACTATTCGTTCTATTGTTTTAATGCATTGTGATTCATTAATTTGCATTCAGTTTAACGATCACAAGTTAAGTTTCGTTAAAATTATTAATTTAATAATCTCGTTCTTAATTGATGATAATCTAGTTACTCATTCTATTATTTTAATGCAATGTAATCTATTAATGCAATGTTTGCTTTCAGTTTAAAGCTATCTCTAAGTTAAATTTTTAACTATATTATGATATACTAAGTTTTTAATAAGTTAATGATACATCTCAAAATTGTTGATTAAATTAATTAATGACTATAATCATTAATAAAATAGAAAATTACTCAAAAAATTATTGTTTATAATTGGTTTTATGTCGCTTTTTAGAAAACTACATACTATGTTTGTTTGTTTTTTTATCAGTTGATAATTACATTTTTTTAGAGAACGTTTAGATGAACTACCAGTTTAAGAATAAGGGTCTTGCACGGTTGACTTTCTCAGTGCTTCTGAAGCGTATTTACGTTACATCGTGAGAAAAAACGTCCAAAACTCCGAATTTTTAGATTATCAGCCATCCGGTAGACCAGAACCCTGGACATTTATACTTCAGTTATCTACCATCTTCAGTATCTTATCAACTTGTCTCGGGTGGGCACAACATCTTGTTTTAGATGCCATCTCCGGCCTTCAAATGTCTAATACAAAATATAGTGCATGTATAAATTTAGATTAATTAATCAAATTTCTATCTGAAAAGTATTGAACAAAATTTTAAATCTGGTATTTAAAGGAATACAAAATAGAAGTGAGAAAAACCTAAGATTTGGAAAAAATATTGGTTTTAAAATTATAATTCAATAATTTCAATAAATTTTATATATACATGAAGAGTAAAAGAATTATTATTAAAACTAGTTAGTATGTAAAACTACTATTTGTTTTCCTTTGAATACTAAATAATTATTATTAATTAATTATGTGAGCTTTCTGAAGAGAAAAAAAATTCATTGAAATATTAATTACATATTTAATTTTCCAAATAGAATTAATAATATTAGAAAAATAAAGACTTAATTTAATTAGAAATAGCTATCAAAATACTAGGGAAACGAAATACTTAAAGAAAAAGTTAGGAAGGAGTTTTACCAAAAAATGCTTAAATTAATTATTTTTTTAATTCAAAGTCTTAACTATTTTTAATTATTAATTATAGCAAAATAAATTACAGAAAAAATAAGTAAAGTATATAATAATCTGTTATTTTTTTAAATGAAGTAAAAGAAAAACGACAGTAACACAAAGCTCATCTCGCAAAAGTGCGACGTCGAGGACAGAACTCAAGTCATTTGCTCAGGAAGAGGGAGCGAAAGGTACCAGCTGTCTAGGACCAAACTGGTTTACGATATAAGGTAACTTGTACAAATCTTGTCACGGATCTACAGCACTGTATTCCTACTCCCTGCCTTGTTTACCGCCTTTAAAACGAGATCATTTTCCGTATTTCCTTACGCGGGTTAAATAGTTCCCCCCTCTTTGAACTGGATTAAATTAAAAAAACGAGTTTTCCTAGCTTAACCGGCGACGTCACTCATCGAATTTGGCACCGATTAAAATCATATATTAATTGTAAAAAATTCGTTAGAGCGGATTCCGAGATCCAGATGAGACACTTTTGAAAATAGAAAAGTTAGCTGTATATATAAGTGCCGCGAAATTTTACGGTTGGTTGGTTGGGGCTGGCTGCGTCACTAGTAGAACTGTCGTTCTACATGATACCTTTTTAAAATATATATAGCACCTGTGTTCATGCTATAGTACATTTTCTATTATTATTAAATAAAAGCAGTATTATTAATAAAAATCATTCAAAAATTGTATTTTAATATGGCTGAATTTCTTAATATTTTGTCCCTTTTTTAATTCAGACCTTCAATCTCATAGTTGGCTGTCTGAATCTTTAAAAAGAATTTTTTTTCATTATTATTGTTTTTCAAAAATAAATCTTATTCATTGCTTTAAACTTATTACAAAGTTATGCATTCATATACAGGGTGTCCAGCCTTAATGTGACCCAATAGCTAATTCCCGAACCGTTCGGTTTAGATATGCACTTCCAATTTGAAAAATGTTTTAAAAGAGGTATAGAATGTTTTTACGTGCTTTTCGAACCAAACAACCCATTTAGAAAAAAATTACAAAAATTAAATTTTTATACGGTCCCTAGGTCCTATCACTTATATTTAGGAAAAGATGCAATACACAAAAACAAAGTAAACACAAAAAGTTTCATTTTATTACCATAAAAACTGGCCGAGTTATGGGACTTTGAAAAGCATACATTTCATCCATTTTCTCGGCCAATTTCAAGAAGCTAGTATGGGACCGTCTCCAAAGTGAAATTAATTGGAAACTCTGCCAGAAAACTTTCGCTCTGGCTCGTTAATGGCATCAAGTCTTGCCGCCTCTCTCTTATTTCTATTACACTGCCCATACAACAGTACCATTTCGCAGTGTTCTTCATTTGTATACATCTCGTTCTCCCGTACTAGAATACATAATATTAGAATGCGACTGTATGCAATTGCAAGCGACTACACAACAGATTTTTAACGTTCGCCATGATCAGTACCGCAGCAAATCAGTCTGAAGCCGCAGGCAAATAAGTCTATTTTTTTGGAACTGCTTTTGAAAAGTTTTCTTCGTCCAAAATATTTTATTTTATCTATGCTTTACACGTACACAGAATAAATTTTATTTCTTAAGTACTCAATTATTGTAATATTAACGTAATGTATGTACTTTTAAATTTAAAAACTATTTACATAAGAGTGACGTGCAAGAGCGAAAGTTTCCTGGCAGAGTTCCAATTAATTTCACTTTGGAGACGGTCCCTTACTAGCTTCTTAAAATTGGCCAAGAAAATGGATGAAATATATGATTTTCAAAGTTCCATAACTCGGACAGTTTTTATCGTAATAAAATGAAACTTTTTGTGTTTACTTTGTTTTTGTGCACTGCATCTTTTCCTAAATATAAGTGATAGGACCTGGGGACCATATAAAAATTTAATTTTTGTAATTTTTTTCTAAATGGGTTTTTTGGTTTGAAAAGAACGTAAAAACATTCTTTACCTTTTTAAAAACATTTTTCAAATTGGAAGTGCATATCTAAACCGAACGGTTCGGGAATTAGCTATTGGGTCACATTAAGTCTGGACACCCTGTATATATATATAGAGAGAGAGAAAAAAAAGGGGGGGTCCTATTTAGTGACAATACATTTTTAATATTAGTTTTTAAATATTCTGTTTCAATATTAGACTAAATTTTTTAAAATGTACAATTTGTACGTATTTAGCTGTTACGTATGTTCAATATAGTTTTAAATCTATACATACTCTCCATTATATTTTATTAAATATTATTCAATAATCTTAAATTAATTAATATATCTGTTTATTAATCATGTGAAATAATAATAACTGTTTCTGCAACACTTCTATAATCTTAATTTCACTATTACCCTTTCAAAAATCTGGCAACAACAGTGTTCACTTATGGATTTTGGCAACATTCACACATCAAGTCTTACTAATTCATGCTATTACCATGCTTTTCGATCTTCAGATTTCCTTTTGGGTATGTCTTTTTTGCAGTGTTTTTCGACTATTTTGCTTTTTAATTATTTATGTTATTATATTCTCGTTATTTTATAGTAGGATAGCGGACACATGTGCGGAGAGAATACCTCTTGATGTGCCACACAACTGAAATCTTACTATTTTGTTGTTTTTAATTATAATCTTCTGGATATGGCCTCTGGGACGAGTGTCCCAGAGATTAAAATTTCCATTCCATTCATTTCTGTTTAATTTTTGGTTCATTGTACTTCGATCTTCATACTGTTTGGCCCTCTGTTTCTTCTGCCCCCTCCCCCTAGGGATACGTCATTTTTGCAGTGATATTCTTAGTGTTTTAGATATTAATTATATATATCCCATCATACGGTGTTCAATGTTTTAAAGAAAGTTTATTTAGTGACATAAGAAACGCAATGTTTAGTCATCATGTTCCGAGAAAAAAAATGAAATAAAAGAATCGAACTTTTGTTTATTTTCAAATTTATACTAGTGCAAAATAAATAAAATATATTACATGTACATTTGTTAGGAATTTTTAGAATAACCTTCTCATTTTTAAATTTTCTCTCTGGTAGGAAATACTACAATGAAAAAGATTTTTGTGTCCCATATTGGCATCGCTATTTAAAATTTTCTTAAATTTGACAGCAAGTAATTACAAACAAATTTAACTGTAGCAAAGCTAGAGGCAAACTACAGTTTTTAGGGATAATCAACCGTTTTCTTATCTCACTTACTTTGCGTGTGTGTGTTAACAATGATTACCTTTTCAATGACAAACACGAAAGATAAATCACGCCAAACGCATCAATTATGAAACACCTTCCAACATACTAGCGCGCACACGCACACACATCTTCTAAGGAGAAAGCCTTTGCGTAGCTTTGTCTTGACACAACATAACGCACTAAATTGGTTAATTAGAGCCCGAATCATGAATTTTCCAGATTACCATTGAAATCACCATACCTTATTATTATCACATTAGGTATTTTTTGATTTCCCGCCAAAGAATGAAAATATCGCCAAGCTGGGTTCATTTTTCGAAAGATTTTTCCCTTGCCTATTTGGCGATTTATCGCAAAGTCGCCAACATTGGTGACTTCTGGTGCAATTTTTGTGGGAGTATTACATAGTAATATATTGTGCTTTAAATGGATGCCTGTCTGTAAAACTGCCATTGAACGTAAATCTCTAGGAATTCTTTTGAGTGCTCCTGTAGAAGAACTATTAATGATACAGACATTGTTTTCGGTAGAGATCTTTATCTTCTAATCCTTAATAACTTATATCAGTTTTGTTTCATTTCAAATATCCAAACATCTCAAATACGCTTTATAGAACGACTACCCATAGAGCGTAATGCATTGGAAATCTTTTGAGCTGCCCTGTAGAAGAACTAACATTATTACATGCACCGTTTTCAATAGGGTGCATGGTACAGGACATTCAAATAAGATACGTAAATTTCGTACTAATCGATGCATATTTACGAGAGTTACAGCACGCACGGACAGACGGATAGATAGGCAAATCGAAATCATAAACACTTTTCGACCTTAAAGTAAATAAAAACTTTGTAAAAAACACACATAAGAAGTTATAGGTAAGAAGATACGCACGTTTCGGTCAAAAATTGTTATGACCTTCATCAGTCCAAGCCCTTCGTCGCAAGAAACACAGGGAACTGTAAAGAGATAAACAAGCAACGAAGGACTTGGACTGATGGAGGTCAAAACAATTTTTGACCGAAACGTGCGTATCTTCTCACCTATAACTTCTTATGTGTGTTTTTTGCAAAGTTTTTTATTTACTTTATCGTTTAACACCATTAATTTGATTGTTTTTTACCGTTACTTTTCGACCTTGTTGGAAAGTGTTAAAAAACACCGCCCGCTAATGTATTCACAAGCTAGTAATGAGCAATTTTAATTTACATTTCCTCGTTTAAAGGTAAAATAAGTCACGTTATCTAATAAACACAAATTATTTGTTGTATACCAAACGCAAACTTTCATTTAGGCTATCTCCCGTAATTCCAGTGTAAATAAAAGTCGTTCAGATGTTCCCATTGCATTTTTAAGCAGTTACGAAAAAATAAAAATAAATAAACATCGAAAATGCGACGAACTGACTTCGACATTTTGTTTTTTCCTCTGTTGAGAAAAAGCAGAGACATCTTTCCGATGCGGTAAACAGTAGATTTTTCTGGAATAACTAGGTTTGCAAATGCTGATTTGGATAATTTAGTGTTGACATGGCACTCCCTTCAAATTTCTCAGGAAAACTACGATCCTTCCGTGCAATTGATTAGCCACTTAAAAAAACTCCCGCTAACTTTATTCTAATATATAAAATTCTCCTGTCCCAGTGTTAGTCACCTAACTCCTCCAAAACCACTCGACCAATTTTAATGAAATTTTCTATGTATATTCGTTAGGTCATAGAATAGGTTTTTAACTATGTCTCATACCCCTAAGTCATAAGGGCGGTCCACCCCAAAATGTTTAGCCCCCGAGTGCTGTTAATTTCAATCAGGATTTCTGTGTAGACATTAGCGTGTCGAATCACTTTTCAAATGTGTTTGCCAGATAATGTGGAGAGGGGGGGGGAAGTTAATAAAATGTTGAAAGTCGCACAAGGTTTGCAATTTTTGATAATTGATCGCTAAATGTGGTGCCAAAACGCGACAATTTATTATAAATATATTTCGCGTATAGTTAGAAAACGCCTGGCCAGATGAAAACTAAAGTAAACAAACTAGCGATAAACGCACCAGTTAAGGAATCTGAAGACACTTAATTATTAAAACTACATTAATTGGCAATTCAAAATAAATAAAAATGTAACGGCATGCTTTACTTACATGTTGTTCCAAATCGCCATTTTATTTCTAAATTACGATTGCCACATTAATGCAAAAAATCGTCATGGTAACTGCATATGTTTAATGATCGCCACCTTGGCGAGAGTCGAGGCGTTAAAGTAGGAATCAACCCAAGAAAGACAAACCGGTACATTCATGGATTATGATGCACATTCGAAACAATATATAAAACGATGAAGTATATTTGTAATATACTTGGCGAAGATTGTAAAATAGTTGTAGTAGGCGATTTTAAGATAGATTTCGATTCCAAAGATGGGTTTTACGAAACAAGCAAGAAAAATACAGCACAGTCATGAATAATGATACACTTTTGAAACTTAATGGAATAAGTAAGAAAAATAGGGACAACGTATAACTAATGATACGATTTTAATATATAGAACTATAGTGTGTATTTAAAACCTGAAAGTGTTTCAGATTTTCATCCTTTTTTCTTTCCGAACATGTACCCTGTAAGGAAAGTATTGTAATCATGAAAAAATTCGACTTCGAGATTTTGATGTATTAACACGTTTTAAGGTCTTCTGAATTCATTTATGCTATTTTTACGAGATGTATGTTTGTATGTGTGTGTGTGTGTGTGTGTGTGTGTGTGTGTGATGTGAGTGAACACGATAGCTCCTAAACGGGGCATTCGATTGAGCTCAAATTGGGTATATATGTTATAAACCACCATCGTAAGACCGACAATGATTTTGATGTGTATAGAACTTATAGTTTTTCTACTGGGCTACTACAAAGATTTCTTTTACATTATGGCTTATGGGGGGGGGGAAATTCTTGAAAGTGCTCTAGCGTTTAAACGGTACATTCGATTGAACTCATATTGGGTATATCTAATAAATAAAATTCTCATGTCACAGTGTTAGTTACCATACTCCTCCAAAACGGCTCGACCGATTTTAAAGAAATTTTATATGTATATTCGTTAGGTCTGCGAATATGATTTTGTCTCATACCCCTAAGTCACAAGGGCGGTCCACCTCAAAATTTTTAGCACCAGAGTGCTAATAAGTTCAATCAGGATTTTTGTCTAGGCATTAGCGCATCGAGTCCCTTTTCAAATGTGTTTGCCAGATAACGTGGAGAGGGGGGGGGCGTTAATAAAATGTTGAAAGTCGCACAAGGATTTGCAATTTTTGATAATGGATCGCTAAATGGGGAGCCAAAACGTGACAATTTATTATAAATATATTTCGAGTATAGTTAGAAAACGCCTGGCGTATATTGTAACACAGTTTTATTAGGCGATTTTAATATTGATTTCTATTCTGAAGAAGTGCTTTGTGGAACAAAGCACTGGAAAGGAAAGGAAAACACTGTACACTCATGGATTATGATTCCCATTTCATGTCTTTGCGGCATAGTTGGAATATGCCTATAGGACGAATATGCCTGGCGAAGATTGTAAAACAGTTTCAGTAGGCGATTTTAAGATAGATTTCGATTCCAAAGATGTGTTTTATGGTACAAGAAAGAGTTGATTCCTATTTTAACGCCCCCCACTCTCGCCAACCTAAAAAATCCCCGTACTTTGGCGAGCTTTGCAGTCATGGGTCTCTGGGAGTAATGCACAAGTTTCAACGGTACTTACGTATTATCCCGGCGGTCCTCCAAGACAAGCAATTTTCACCAAGATAAATGCCGGGCACATGAAATTGTTGATGGTTTGGAATACGATTGGCAATAGTTTGCCAGCAAATTTGACGAAAAAGTAGTTTGGCGGAAGTGACCGCCGGCATAATACGTACGTACCGTTTCGGCGCTCCCAAAAGAACTAGATGAAAACTAAAGTAAACAAATTAGCGATAAACGCACCAGTTAAGGAATTTGAAGACACTTTATTATTACAACTACATTAATTGGCAATCCAAAATAAATAAAAATGTAACGGCATGCTGTGCTTACATGTTGTTCCAAATCGCCATTTTAATTCTAAATTATGATTGCCACATAAATGCAAAAAATTGTCATTGTAACTGCATATGTTTAATGATCGCCACCTTGGCGAGAGTCGAGGCGTTAAAGTAGGAATCAACCCAAGAAAGACATACATGGTATACGCATGCATTATGATGCGCATTCGAAACAATATATAGAACGATGAAGTGTAGTTGTAATATACTTGGCGAATATTGTAAAATAGTTTTAGTAGACGATTTTAAGATAGATTTCGATTCCAAAGATGGGTTTTACGAAACAAGAAAAAAAAATACAGCACAGTCATGAATAATATACACTTTCCAACTTAATGGAATATGAGAGAAAAATAGGGACGACGCATAAATTATGATTATTATATAAATCACTCATTTGAATTTTTTTAATTTCAATTTCGATGTACCTATGATTACAGGAAAAAATATATGAAACAAAAAAGACAATAATTGATAGTTTTTCATAATTTCTGAGCACTCTAAATTAATTTAATTTCTTATTCAAATTAAGCTGATAAAGTACCTAAAAATTACAGTTATAACTTATTGAAAGAAAATCTATACAATATTTCATTTTACAGTAAATAAACACGTTTTCACACAGCAAATTGCTGCAAATGGTAAGAAAAAGAAAGTACGGCACTTTCTGATTGGTTGACTAAAGGATTGGTTGAATGAGGTGCTTGACTAAACTACGAGTGCAGTAAAGATTACATACGACCTTGCTCAAGTCAGGGTAGTAATGTACAGCTTTGCCTTCAGTAGCTTAGAAAATGGTCAACAACAACATTTCACTTATAAGGCGTTAATTTCCAGCACTGCATGAATGCGTTTTTTCGCCATTTGTAGCTCGATGGATGACATACATTTTGTACATTATGTTTTAATGTACAAAATGTATGTACAAAAGATGACATACATTTTGTACATTAAAGTGAAGGAGAGATACGTCACTACAAAAGCCTACCAAAGTTTCAGTTTCTAAATTCTGAATGATAACACATTTCCATGAGGCATTAACATATGACGTCACAGACAATTGTTAGCTGTTCAGAATTATTTCTTCAAATCCCTTCAAAATAGTCTGTTAAGTTCGAAGAAATTCGTTGCTTTGTGCATGCTTGGTGAAATGGTTTGATTTCCTGTTGAAAAGCTTTAGTGGTAATGATTTATTTGAAACCTCTCCAAATTACTCGGCATGATTGAATCAATTCTAGTGCTCCATGCACATAGACTCAATAGCACGGATGATAAACAGTGCATGCACAGGTATACATAATCTCAGATGACCAACGTGAATTAGCAGTACTAATTGTAAGAATGTAATTCCAACAGCTATCAGCAGTTGAAGGAATTGAACTATTCCTTCTTTTCTTCTGCACCGGTCACAAAGCGCCCATGTGGCATTACATGAAAATGTGCATTTTTCGTGGAGAATTGCAAAATTTAAAGTGCGGTGCGAAGGCAGAAGATATTATTTGATCGGAGAAATAATTTAGACATACATTATTAACCCTTTAACGCGCAGTGTTCCCGCTCTGGGAATACCAAACTCTGACGTTTTGACTGTTACCAGTCACGAAGAATAGATTTGATTTCTATAAAAAATAGTTGCGGGTGATATAGCTCCATGAGAATCCTTTACTTTTTAGCACGTCATTTCCCGTAAAAAAATCGTCACAATTATTTTTAACAGCATTAACATCTGCTGAAAAATGGAAGAATTCGAGAACAGCTGGATAGATTGTCCAATGCTGATAAAAGGGCATCGCTCGACTTCACTACCAGCAAGATGTCGGACGATCGAAACGCTCATCGCGTGCCACAGATCTAGAGACTCTTTTTTGACGCAGCTGGCTGTGCCTTGCTGATAGTTAAGTCGAGCGATGGCAACGGCTGCCCTCTTTTCAGCATTGGGAAAGGGTTGCGCCTCAAAGGGTTAAACCCAGTTGGCTCATTTCCTACACTATTAGAATAAGAATAGGGGAGAAATAATTATGTTTTTTACTCCGAGTAAAAAGTGTCCATTTTCATCCGAATTCCGAAACTTTAAGTTCGATGCGGAGGCAGAAGACAGTATCCAATCACAATAATATTTTATACCGCTTTTATTCAACCCAGAGAGAACATTTTCAGCACACTATTAGAATATTGATTTTTTTTTTTTAAATTTTCGCCCCACCCCAATATGTAGGGGTTTTGGTATCAGGTTTGACTGAATACAAAATGGTTTAAATATATCTTTATTCGTTGAATTGAACAATAAAACAGGAAAGTTACATAATTTAACTAGATTCAAATAAATGTTGATAAGAATTACAGAAATGTTACGTTGTTTTCCGATCACATTTCTCGTTAAATTTCCATGATCCTCGGTTCCATGTTTCTGTATTTTCTGTAATGTTTCCACTGCAGTATTGGGCCGAAATATTGCCTATTTCCGGCTCTTATTTTTCCGCCTCTTTTTCATCGAGTCATTCGGCATCTTCATCACCATTTAAACTTTGTATGATGCACATAGAGTTGCCAGGTCGCCAAACCAAATAGCCGGACAGACCAGCCAGTTTGGCCGGACATTTGGGTAAAAAGGCCGGACAGCCTACAATATTGAGGATTTTGTCTCAGTATTAATAGGTACAACAAAAATATTGTATGTGAAATCAAGCTTTTTTGATTATTATACCATGATTCTTGTTAAATTCTAATGAAATATAAATAACATCAAATGCCAAATTAGTTCAAGTACTTTATTACTAATCAGCCAAAGTCAACAGTAAAAAGCCGGACACTCAATCAAAAAGCCTAACTGTCCGGCTTTATCCGGACACCTGGCAACTCTAGATGCACATCAATTCGTTCGCACGTCGAGCCGCTATGCGCACTGGACTTACTTGGTTGAGAAACGCTTAGCAAGACGCCCTTTCCCCATGCTTGTTGCTGTTGCTGCACTGTAATTGCTTCGCTATTTAATTCTTACGTAAGAATTGTCTTGACTCCCCCCCCCTTGTCAAAAAAAAAAATAAGCAGACCCCGGACCCCCACACACCCTCCCCCCGCCTCGCCCCTTATTGCTTACGTAATACTTGAACGGCCCTTGCTGTATCAAATCATTGAAACTAGTAAGTTATTTGAGACAACCAAACAAGAAAAGAACAACAAACGTTTCCACAAAACTGGATTTACTAGAATGTTTGAAATATAAGAAGGTGGATGTTCAGAAAAGATTCGATTTTGTGCATCTGTATTAAAAATTTTAGACATTTCTTTTGAATATAACGTATGCATGAGACAATCACTTTTCAAAAACACTCCAAAAATTTATTCCTGAAGAAAGGAATTGGTTTCTCTCACACTTCTGTAAAATGACTTCAACTCTTTCGAAACTAGCTCACGAATTCTTTTTTCATCATGTTAAGACCATTGATGCACTATGAAAGGCATTTGTAAAATGCAGTTTTGAGAGCATTTTAAAAGTGTATGTGACTGTTTTATGGTTGGCTTGGTTCATTTATTTTTTGGCAAATGAATTTTTGATGGCGTCGTTAACTGGACTCAGAAATCGATTAAGTAGTTTACTGAAAAGGAATTTCAAGCATTTTTCTAATAGAAAAATTTGAAAATGATCATTATAACTCGTATATTTTCACTAAAATAATAATATTATTAGCCTCCCACTAACAGAATTGATGAGAATTTCAATGTTCATTGAGTAGCTTTAAGAAAAATTAAATACATTACTGAAGTCCAAATTTTTTTATCAGTATCTTTTAAATGAAACATTTACTGTATATGTAATAACATTGATTCCTTTTTTCCCCATAGATGTAAATTATTTCGAAAGCATAAAGATAAATTTTTAAATACGTCCAGATTTTTAGCTATTTCTCTTTTATTTAAAATGCACTTATTTTATTGCTAATCATACAAGAAAAATACAACACATCAATGATGAAATAACAAGCATTGCTAAACTCTTCCCACCAATAAATAAAAACCTAAAAGTAAAAGCATTTAAAGTTTTTCATCTGGAACATTTTCGAAATGCATCTAGATAAAACGCATTTGTTTCCACTTTTACTTCTTGCAGCTTGCCTACGAGAAAATAGCAAATTTGAAACCATATGACGACATTCTCTGTCTGTTAAAAGGTATGCTTTCATTTCAAACGTAAAAATTGTAAGCAGATAAAATACTTTTAATTTTGCATAATGCTCATTTCCTTTTTTTTTTTTTTAATATATGTATGCAGCCCGCTTTTTATGCTCACCTGTATGAACCATATTAAAAGAATCCTCTATTTTTTTTCTATTCATACTGATGAAAATGTAAAACTGGTTCTGAAAAGAATGCAGTGATTAATTTCATATATGCTAGGCGAACATTGCGAAAAGTAATAACATTGCGAAATGTAATAAGCATTTCTTAAATGTTGAATTTTGACATATATCTTGGATGAACAGAAATATAAATAGAATAAATGCGCTTTTTTTAACGTTTTCTACGAAGTTATTGTTATTGTTTTGGTATACGCATGTACATGCAGGTGCAGGAAGAAAATAACAAAATACGTTCTCAGACGTTATCGAAAGTCCGTTTCCATCTGCGGTACCTCGGGTCTGTGTGTATGTGTGTGTAGGGTTTCCCGCAGTGGGTCCTTAAATGGTTATCTGCCAAGTTTTAGTACATATGTGGTGACAGCTGGGAAAACGAAAATATGTTTTGGTTTTATCTGGATTTCGGGGCAGTTTTCACAGAGCAGAGTATCTCAACCTGTGTTCCGTGCGTAGGTAGCAAGTGCTCCGCAAAAAAATATATCACTGCCTTAACCTATAATGCACTAGATTCTGATTTTACACAAAATTCTCCGTGAAACTGTTCAATGTTCTCCGTCGGAATTCAAAGATACTCAAAATGCTCCATCGTAGAAAAAATTTGAGAAACACATTTACAGAGAATGTATACCCTTGTATTATCTGGATGAAATTTCTTGCCCTTATGATGATAAACATAGTTGATTATTGTTGATAAGCAAGAACGCTCAATGAAAAACTGGTTTACAAGGTAAAAATTATTAATACTCTAAAATAACACACACGAAAAGATACTTATCAATAAAATAATCGTTATGGAGGCTACAAAAGTCATATCTTCTTGAGTCGCAAAAAAGTTCCACCAATAACACGAGCAGAAAGGTTAGAACTGAAAAGTCAATTGTAACTTTTCCAGTCGGAGTTCGGGAACCTTTCAGTTCCAGTTAGAACTTTTCAGTTTAGTTTAAAAGCCCACATCTCGCCACTGCCTTTAAATCTGCAAGAGCGATTTCGCTGAGGTTTTTTGCCTTCTTTAGCCAAAGAATCGACACAAAGTTGAAAAGTGTTTATGATTTCGGTTTGTCTGCCTGTTTGTCAGTTGCAAAACTACCAGATGTTCTTTATACTTTATTAATCTATGCAAACTATGGAAAGAAAAATCAGGTTTTTTTCCCTCCTAATTAAAAAAAAATGAAGCTAGGGACTACAAACGGCGTTTCTACCGGCTTCAACGGGGTCATCGTTTTCAATGAGCATTCCCGGGAAGAGATTCACGATGACCTCGATCACTTTCACGCATATCAGATTTAAACTCTTACTCTGGTCAAGCCATTTTAAAAGTATGTCTACGAATTTCAAGAAAATAGTTTCGAAAAGAACTTCTCATTTGAACGGTGACCTCACCGCTGAAATTTCACTTTATCTCAAATACTGTATAATACTGACATCCGATGGTGAGTAAAGCTATGAAAAATCTTCAAAACTGTTAAAATAATGCGTTTTTCAGAAAATATTTCTACCGTTCCCTATTCTGCAAATTTTCCTGCTGCCCGTACTAGGGATAATCCAGAATGCTTCTATTAAAACCAAGAAAAGAATTATAACGCAAATGCCTAGTAGTAGATTGATACATTATATTATTCTCGTTAATAATATGTGTTCTTGTTGTTATATTTTTAAATAATAATTTTCTCATGAATTATTATTTTGTTATACTCATTGTAAATAAATAATTTTCTTCCCTCTACTTTGAAATGAGAAATCTGCATCGTGTTACTCTTCCAATACTTTACAATCTATTCATTTTCAAGTTTTCTAGTAATCCTAGTTTGGCCCAAAACTTGTTTGCAGAATACCTATAGTAAATTCCCTCGCTGAAAATAAACTAATAGCTTTCTCGTAAATTTCAAATTTTTGACACATGTCCGGTAAATACTCCAATAAATTTTATAAATATTAATTTTCTACCGTATTATTTAATAATTAATCAACTCAACATCTTTAATTAAATTGTACTTAAATGGCCGTGAAATCGTTACTTATCGAAATTGTGCCACAACAGGGAACATTTAATATGGAAATGTCTTAGAAGACTGTTTTACAAAATTTATGTATTGTGACTAAATTTTGTACTGCTTATCTTCAGCGTAAGATGATTGGGCTTGGTTATCTTTAAATAATATAGAAACTTTAAAGCTTTAAAGAGCAATTTCAAAACTATCAGAAAATAATAATTTTTAAATAATTCGATTAATGAAATTCAAGTTAAACTTCGTTTTTAAAAAAGATATAAAATACATGGCATTTTACCTTTATATTTTAGTGTGGTTCTTTAAGAAGATCAGTATATCAACAAACTTAACTAGAACTAGGACTTTTTAATTAATTTGGTAACCGAATAATAATGAATTAAGTAATCTTTCAAGTATATTAATAAATTTTTATTTATATAAAGTTCAAGAATTTTATTCGATTTGACTTTGATGTGTTTATTTTTAATTGTTTAGACTGAAAGTAAGCTAAGTCGTGTTCTAAATAGCTCAGCATATTCAGATTTCTACTATTTGAACCATCGGTCATACTAGTAAGTATATGTACACTAAATGAACAGTTGTTTTAACAAATAGGTTAGTATTTTTCAATGAAAAAGCTCAGAAACATTTGAAATTTTGTGAAACTTCATTGATACTATCTTAAGCTATCATTTTTAAGGATTTTTATTTAGTTGAATGACTTTTAATTGGTTGAATGATACAGTAAAAATCAGTTGAATTGTTTTCGAAAATGTGAATAAATTCCGATTTATATATCAACACAGAGAGTGGAGAATTTCATTCAATTTGATTACCACTCCACTGTAGTGTCGAGATTTCAATTACTGGATTAGCTTGTTACAATGTTCACCTTTAATTCTTTACTGTTTAATTTGGATGAAATAATTTTAACTACTGAACTATGAAAGCTGTTTAGTTCGATATATATGAAATATGGAAATGAACTATGACATTCTTAAAAAAGGGGGAACTGGAATATTATTATGCATAAGGTACTAAAAACTTTTTGATACTTTGAAAGAAGCAAGTATAAAAGTTTTCAGTATACTTAGTATACTATTTCAGCGACGGATTAAGGTAATTTTGTGGGTGGGGTGGTTAGTTGGAAGATTGACTTACATTTTATGAAAGTAAAATAGGATGTTTTACATTGCATCATTTTGTTTGAACTATTTATTTTTTCTCGGGAGGGGTGGTCGCCCCTTCCCCTCCACCACCCCCCCTTTAATCCAGCCTTGTGCTATTTACTCTACATAATGTTAAGCACACACAACAGAAGTTCTTATTTCCCGCCCAAGCCTCGTCTTTCGTGCAAAAATCCTCTGGGTGAAATCTGTCGTTAGAATATAAATATGTTTCCAATTGGCGACTAGAGAGAGATGGTCAGGGTAAGCCGTTACACATAAGAGAGACGTAATGTCATGGGATTTAATGCGTCTCTTTACGCTTGACCCTTTAATTATAGATTCACAGCTCTGTTATTATGCTCCTCTTAGTGTTTGCGTTGTCTGGCCTTGTATTTTATGTCATCTTAATAATCCATCCCTATCAGTGTAATTCTTAAGTTTCACAGTTGAATTGTTGTAATAACTGTATAAAAATATGGTATAACTGTATATACATATGATATTATCGTACATATAAATAATATATATAAAACTAAATACCCTCTCAAAATTCAAAATTTCCATTAGCTCCCTTCAAAATTCTATAGAAGTGTAACAACTTTCGCTTTCAAAGTACTTGTCTAGGGATCTAAATTTATAAAAAGCAATTGACATCTCCCCACCACCCCTCGTTCTCCCGTCTCTTCGTCGCCGCAGCTCTAAAAGACCTGGGCATTTTAATAGCCAATAAATGCACCTTTTTTTAAACCACGTGATTAGCTTATAAATCATGTGACCTTAGGTAATAAAAATGTAAACAACGTCGAGATAGCGTATTTTTTGGGACCTCTGTAGCACATAAATATGTGTGAAAGGCTGTTAAAATAAAAATATGTTCTAAGCCAGGAGCGTTAATTAATTTTCACACTGCAGTCGCCCAGCCATGAGGATTGAAGTTGCCCATAGATAGATTGTGAAGATCCGGCCAGACTACAACACAAACGAGCAACGGCAGCTCATACCTCAACACAAGAGGCCCGCTCCGACTTCATCAAAGTTAAAAGCTAGCCTAGGTCAGGGCTCAAAGCGAGTCTTCCGTATGTTTGTGTGCGTGTGAATGTGTATATGTACATTTACAAGGTATCCCAAAAATAATGACCTCGGCTTTTATTCCTTAAATATTGATCACAGACTTACATAAGAAAAGTACAGAATTTGGTAAAAAAAGATACAGAATTCTATCAAATCGATTAGCATTTTCAAGGGATTAAATCTAAATAAATGCGAAATTAAAATTTTTATAGGCTCCTCAGCACAAAAACTTTCCCAGTCAGTAAAATGTGCTCATACGTTAATTAGGTGGAAAGCAAAATTTCATCTTTTCACATAAAAAGTCCCATAGATGTGTTTAAATAAAGTTTGTGAGAAGCTATGCAATACCAACAATAGCAAAAGTATTGTGCATTTATAGAATCATTGTTTTCTTCCGTAAGTAATGTAAGACCTCTGAAACACAATCGACTGATATGATATTATTTCGCTTTAAAAGCCAATGAAAAGTGGTTTAAATCAGTATGTTATTTTTATATCTCTGGCACTTTTTGGGATAAAATGCTCAATTTTTTTTCATCACATCGATAGTGTATGGGACACATTTTACCTATCGTTAATTTTGTATATGGTGCTGTGTGAAATTTTAAATTCTGTATTTACTCATCTATAATCCCTTGAATATTAATCAATTTCATAAAATTCTGCAACTTTTTTATGTAACTTTGTATTTATTATAGATGTCTGTAATCAATATTTCATGAATAAAATATTTTTGGGATACTCTGTATATATATATATATATATATATATATATATATATATCATCGAATTCCAGTATTTTAAATCAGTAAACGATATTACTTTAACCAACTGGATTTTATCGAATAAGAAACGTATTCACAACAAAAGCTTTTTTTCGTTGTCTATATAACTCATAATTGTTCGCTCGTAAATGTACAGTCATTATTTGTTCGGGTGAAAAACGATGCAGAATTATCTCTCAGAACTGCAATAAAATATAAACTAGCTCTTCATCAATATGAAGACTATTAAATATTGATAGATCTTTCATACAAATGTTCATATGTTACTTCTTTATGTCTTGGTGGTAACATAAGACAACTGTCTCTATTTCAACTGTGCGATTGCGAAAATGTTTCTGCTGGAAATTCATGATATCATTTTGTTGTTTTTTTGGAAAGTAATAGGAAGTATTTACTGCTAGAAAAAAAAAGTGTTCAATATATTTATAATTGAGCTGAGAGAGAGATGTTTGTACTTCGACTATGAAATAATGAGGGTACGATTGATGATGAAGTCATCATACGTTCACTATCTAGACAGAGTCACACATTTCTGGAAGGGAAGTATCAGTGTAATGCTTCAACTGCAGGACTTTGATCACACTTTAAATGTCAGTCTTAAGTAAAAAAGTATAAATCATCCATGAATCACAATGCCAATAACATCTCAGCAATTGACCTAAATATATTTCGCTGACACGAATTGATGTCCGAAAAGTATTTATATTTTTAAGAGAGGAAAATCATTCTGAAGAATTTATGTTCGTAAAAGTAAAATAAAACAGCAAAAAACTTAAGAGAAATTTAGATGCATAGAATAACATAGGTATGTGTTAGAAATTATTTTTAAAAGATTTGGGATATAAAAGCAACTCAGTGTCAAAGCCAGATGCCTTAGAGTTTCGACAAATGCATTAATCTGATAAACCACTATCTGCTTACACAATATTTTTAACTTTTCTAAAAAATAAAAAGTTTGATTTTACATTATAAGTATATTATTCTTATTTCTTATTTTTTTAAGAACATATATTTGAAGAAATAAGTCCAGTAATTTTATTTGGACAGTTTTTATCATTAATAGGAACAACAAAACCTAAGCCTAAAAATGGATGATCATATTAGAAGAGTAAATTTAATAAATTTACTTATAAAAATACTGCTTGATGTATGCCAATAATCCCTAATTGAACAGTAATTCTTTCGTAAGACGCATTTGAAGTTTCTGAAAACTAATTTAGGTATGAATTATTAAACTAAATACGTTCTGAATTCAAAAATGTCTTCCATTTTGAAGTCATTAATTAGCAATAGCATTTGTTTTCCTCAGCACTAAACCAATTCATATTTAAACACAAACGAAAAATGAAATAATGAATTGAGGTAATTTAATGCGTTTATAAATCGTTTTTACTTATAATCATGATGAAAATACTAATTTGAAAAAGCAATGTACTCATACTTTCATAATTTTTAATTGCCATATTTAAATAGCGTTGCAATTGCGTCTTGTTTATACTGTTACAAAAATGAATAATCGATGTAAACATTGAAATCTTATCCTATATGACAGACATTGCACTTTAATTAAGAGAGTGCCTTGTGTTATTAAAAGCCAAACAAATGATAACTGTGCGTGGCATTTAATCAAAATAATTTTCAAATGGAATTCTAATTTATGTAAATTAAGAATTAAAAATTTTTTGTTTGCTTCCATATGCAACATAGTGTACCAATTAGTCAAATATTTTAACCGAATTCGATTTCTTAATTTATGTGCTATACAGAAGTAAGCACAAGTTCTGCACAAACTTAAATCAATCTTTTTTTAATCAGGTATAATTTTATTTATATATGTATAATTGAGAACAGCATACTTTTCATAGATATTGTTTTCAAAAAGAAAATCCAAAAAAGCATGGTACAGAAATGTAAATTTGGGACTTCCTACACAGTTTAACCATTAAACTATTATTGCCATTAATATTCTTATTACCTACCAGTATCCGCCCAGTGGCGCTAGGGACATGACTATTGTTAGATGGGGTCAATGATTTTGAAAATATTTCAGAAGGCAAAAAATTTGTGTTAAAAAAATAGACTCATCACCATATGGCATTATATGAGCGACTTATAGACTATTCTCAAGCACGGACCAATGAAGACACATATAGACCTTCCTGGCTTAAGAGTTTGCCCATGTCTGGGATTCACCACTAAGTTAAGTAGACGCAGTGGTCGACATGGAACATATTGCGAATATTATACACAAAAAGAAAAAATTGTAATACCTTTAACGTCCTTCCCCATACATTTTTTAATTGAATTCTTTCGAAACATTTTTGCACTGTTAAATCATGATGAAACACTATATTTTCCTTGGGGGAAATGTTATAATTAGCACAGTGGATTTCTATTCAATTCGGTCTCGTTCCACTTATCACAAGTGTTACTCCATTTGGTGGTCGCCGAAGGTCTGTACATCACATTAGACCAGGGATTCCCAACCTTTTTCTCCTTGTGAACTCCTTTATACATCTTGCGACCCACCGGTTGAAAATCAGTGCAGTAGACCAATGGAGACTCTGTGGTTCATGAAGACACTTGACTCTGGAGTATGATGACATCGAAAATCAGTACACACATCTTCAAAAGTTCAGATCGCACCGGAAAAGACGTGATTAATTAGAGTAAACTACAATATTTTGAGGAAGATAAAAAATGTAAGTTGAGGCGTATAAAATTTTAAGAAGTGGAGAAGCTCAAATATGTTAGATGAACGAAATGAGCTGAACTTTTAATCACACTCCTGTAGATGAAGAGATGGTTTCTACGAATAACGTGGACGCGCAATGGAAGAAAATGTAATCCTATGGGGAATCATCCCTACAGATAAAACAGCAGATTTTCTTAATAAAATATCTAACAAAAGTGTGACCGTGAAAAGAAGTTTAATGAAGCTTTATTCATCTGTAGCTTTATATGACACGTAATAAACGAATTTTCAAAAAAGTTCAACGAATTTAAAATAAAGACACTAAAAAAAAACCTACAAAATTCGTGAAAAGCATGCTGGGATGATAATCGTATACGCATGCTTTTTTTTTCGATTTTCTGAAGAAAGATAGGTTTTACATAATAAAAAACATATATGTGACCACCTAGGTGTGTTGTGGGATTAGGGCCAATTATCTGCACGAGAGATCAATGCCTATGGGTTGGGTGCCCTCCGTGGGGGTCTTTCTAAGGGGTCCTAACCCGTATTTACGCCAAGTTTCGGTGGAAACTACGGAAAACTCCGTATGGTTAGGTCGGCGGACGCGACCTGGTTTCGAACAAAGCACCTTCCGTCCTCCAGTTCAGTGCGCTATGCACCATGCAACTGGTCGGGCGTGTTTACCTTGGAACTTACCTGAATAGCATACAGTTTAAATTATCCAAATCGGTTAAGACATTGCTGAGAAATTGGTAAACATACATTAAAATAAGAACTCGTGGAATAATGTGCGTTTGTGTATTATGGCAAGCCTACACTAGGGAGCATTTGCCTAGGGGGTAGCCTTGAGTGGGGGACTTTTTTAAGGGGATCTAATGCATATACACCTTACATCTGGAGAAAACCGTCCAAAATTCCAGACCGTTAGATCAACAGCCACGTGATAGACCCAAACCCGGGACCTTCACACTTCAGCCGTCTACCATGTTCACTTGTTCAGTGTCTTATCCACTCGGCCATGGTGGGACCACTCATGGAATAAAGAATTTCCCTTCTTTTTTTATGTCAGTTAAAAATAATACAGTGTATTGCATGAGATTAAAAACACATTCAAACAAGAAAAGGTTTTTTTCTACAATAGAAAAATACAAAAATGTTTCATTTCGAAAAGATATTACCTGTATCTAATAATTTTACTCAGGCAACTCGCAAACGACGTTATGTCGTCAGTGTATACCTCTCGAGTTTTAAACTTTAAAATCAATTTATTCTTGCACCATTCATATTAGTAACTAGCTCGGCTGTAAATTCGTCCAATTGTCGTTCACTTTATAAGTTAACTTAACTTGAGTTAATTATAAGTTATTTTATTCGAACGCAGTTCGAAACACAATTATTAATTCATGTGGAACGCATGTGAGATATTTTACTGTACAAGCGAAAAAATTTATTTTCTTTAACTTAGATGTTTCTGTTACATTAGACAATTCTTCTAAGTATCCGAAAATATCCTTCCTAATTTTCGAAAAGACAGAGGATTACTCATAGGAGCGGTATTGATGCTAGGTGGGTGTAGATGTGTGTGCTTAGTTAGGTCAGACGGGAAAAGAACTGTTGCTCGAAAACTTTGTTTTTCCTTTAGACGGGTTGTAGGTAAATTTGATAAATTATCCTTAAAAACATATCTATTGTTCTGTCTTTTAACCTTTTAACGCTCGGTGAGGACACCTCTGACGTTTTGACTGCTATCAGTCATGAAGAATAAATTTAATTTCTATCAAACAACTTGAGAGTGACACAGTTACACGAGAATCCTTCCCTACTAGCAATTTTGCTCGGGCCGTCATCGGCTAGCTGCGTGGCCAGTGGTAGCCCGAGCAAAATTGCTAGTAGGGAATACTTTTTAGTACACCATCTCACGTAAAAATTGTCGATTATTTGTAAAATTATCAGAATTACTTTTAACAGCCCTGGGTATCTGCTGAAAACTGGAAGAATGTGATGGAAATACATTGATATAGAAGAACAACTGGACAGACTGCCCAATGCTGAAAAAGGGGCAACTGTTGCCATCGTTTTTTGGCACAGCTGTGTCAAAAATGGTCTCTAGATCTGGGGTACACGATAAACGATTCGATCGACCGCCATGTTTCTGGTAGTGAAATCGAGCGATGGCAACGGCTGCCCTTTTTTACAGCATTGGGCAATCTGTCCAGCTGTTCTCATATTCTTCCATTTTTCAGCAGATGTCAGTGCTGTTAAAAATAATTGTGACGTAAGGGATTCTCGTGGAGCTATGTCACCCGCAACTATTTTTACAGAAGTCAAAACGTCAGAGTTTGGTGTTCCCAGAGCGGGAACACTGCGCGTTAAATGGTTAAATTGCGACAGTTTTAACAATCCGAGTCCTTTCTTTTGTGGAAATAGCTTTTTGTAGAATACCTGCAAAGTAGAGGTTTTTTTTTTTTTTTCCTGAAAATATTTATTGAAGCTTTGAATTGATGTGATAGATTTGTGTGACATTTTTTGCTGATATTTCCCCTCGTACTTAGACTAACTATGTCATCAGTGGACTTTCATGTAAATATGATCAGAGCTTACGCAGTTTTCGAGCGAAGGGAAGCATTTGTCTCTGAGAACAGCTGTCTTAATTTTCTTTTAACTCGTGAGATGACGTCTTTTAATGAAATTTAGCTAAATAAAGTTTTTGCTGTCATTCATAGTTTTAACCTTTTTTTTTGCATTTTACGTTTACGTTTACGCATTAACGTTTTTATTGCATTAATAATTACTGGTTTTTTGCATTGCTGTAATTTTTATTTTGAAATCTTGTTTGTTTATTTTTTTCTGGTTTGATTTTTTTTAATAATAACCTTTTAAAGTCTACGTTCATTTAAATAACTTTAAATACAAATTCACACCTATTCTATTTTCGAGAGATGTGTAGGAAACTGATTTCAAAGAAAATATTTTATTTTTAGCGGTTTGTGACTTCAAAGCTTTCCACCACAAATGAATTTATGATTTATCATTGTACGAATATGTATATTTTATTAAGTAAATCTTTGCTGTATATCTGCTGGGAATCTTTTTTTTTTCATTCCTTCGATTTTCTTACCTTATGTTTTCTCTAATTCGGAATTTTTTAAATTCATTGCGCTCAGAAGTATTGTCGTATGTCAGTCAGAATTGAAATTGTTTGAAAACATTTATTAGAATAGTGATAAAGTATAATTAAATCTTTTGTTGCGTCGTTAAAAATGTTGCGTCGTTGCTTAGTGGTGTGTTTTATCAACAAAAAGAATATGCGAACTTAGTATAAATGCAAAAATCTATAATTGAATCTTGGTTACAATAAGTAAATATTTACAAATATTACAAAACATGAAGAAAATAATTCTGCGAAGTGAGTATTGGCTAAGGAGCCAAAAGTTGTCGACCATCAGGTCGTGCGGTTGTAATGCGAATGTGTAGTGTCTATAAAGTTCAGATTGTCGGGGAGTCCAAGTGACTGGAGCGCCACTCAAAGTGCGTCACTGGGTGCGTATGTGCGGGAACATATACTCCCACCCTATCAGGGCCTTAGTCCTGATATAAAGGAAGAGGTGAGAGCTTTGCGATAGTGCGCTTCAGAACACTGTTTTTGGTCTGTACTGAGGCAACTCGCACAAGACCATCTTTGCCTGGATGCGTCTCAATGACGCGACCGAGCTGCCAAATGCCAGGAGGAACCCCATCTTCGTGAATTAAGACGATGTAGTCCTCCTTGATGTTTGATTGTGGAGTCTGCCATTTTTTACGTTCTTGAAGGGAGCTGATGAAATCTCTCCTCCACCGCGTCCAGAAGCCTCGCTTGAGGTTCTTCAGGAGCTGCCATCGGTTAGTTGTTGTAATAGATGGATGATTGTCTGGGGGAGAAAAGAGAGTGTATCCTGAAAGGAAATGAGAAGGGGTGAGTACATCGATACAGTCAGGATCAGAATTTTTTACGTGGGTAAGAGGACGCGTGTTAAGCAATGCTTCTATTTGGCAAAGTAAAGTAGACAGTTCTTCATAAGTCAGGAGTGTTTCGCCCATAACTCGTTTGAGATGAAATTTCACACTACGAATTCCTGCTTCCCAAATACCGCCAAAGTGAGGTGAGGCAGGCGGTATGAAGTGTCATTCAATAGATGAGCTTGAAAGATAATGAGCAGTCACTTCATTTTCTGGCAAAGAAAGCCAAAACTGCTGTATTTCGTTCAGTTTTCGTCGAGCACCTACGAAATTTGTAGCATTATCACTATAAATGTGACGTGGAGCACCTCGACGAGTACTAAAACGACGAAGAGCTGCTATGAACGCGTCAGCTGTTAAGTCACTGACAGCTTCAATGTGTACTGCTTTTGTGGATAAGCATATGAAGAAGGCTATGTAACCCTTTGTAGTCTTTGAGCCACGACCTGGACCGAATTTCAACGGTATTAGTCCGGCGTAATCAGTTCCACAGTGGAAAAAGGGTCTCTCGAGAGTTACTCGACACTTGGGTAAGTTACCCATTAGTTGGGTTTTGGTGGAGGCCTTAAATCTGTGGCACTTCAGGCATTTATTAATGTGCTTGTTTATGAGTCTCCTACCACCAATGATCCAATAAGATTGTCGGATGATATGAGCTAATAAGGTAGGACCGGCATGCAGATAAGCTACATGACGTTCTTTGATCAGCAGTTCACTCAATTTGTGTTCATATGGCAAAATGATGGGATGTTTTTTATTAAATTGCAACTCAGAGTTCTGCAATCGACCTCCCACCCGTAAGAGACCGGTTTCGTCCAAAAATGGGTGAAGAGAGCGCACTTTGCTTTTGTTTGAGAGGGATTCTTGATCTTTGATGCGTTTTATGTCGTCAAAAAAATGACTATTCTGAATCGATCGAATGATTGTTTCTTCGGCAAACTTGATTTCTGGAAATGTGAGAGGATTGGAGTGTATTGCCAAGTTTTTGTCTGGATCTTTGCTATTTTCAACAGATATTTTGCAGTTTTTTATGAATCTCTGGCAGAATGCTAAAATGCGAATTATTCTAGATAACAAGGAGAATTTTCGAAATAAATTATCAATTAAATCATTTGACGTGTTAATATGAAGATTGAAGATTGGATCAGATCTTTGTTCTGTGTTTGCAACGCCATCTATCTCTTTATTGTTTACTTCACTCTTAGGCCAATTAGTTTCGTCTAGTCGAAGCCATTGTGGAGCACTGAACCACAAACTGCAATTTGGAAGACATTTCGGATCAATACCGCGGGATGCGATATCTGCGGGATTTTCCTTTATAGGTACATGTCTCCAATGTTTGATGGGAAGAACGTCCAAAATTTGGGAAGTCCTGTTGGCTACGAAAGTTTTCCACTTACGTGGATGAGCCGATAACCACGAAAGAACAACCTTGGAATCAGTCCACGCGAAAACAGAAACGTTGTTGTCTTTGAGCGTGTTTAATACTGACACAAACAGTTTTGATAGTAAATGGGCTGCACAGAGCTCCAACTTTGGAATGGATATCTGCTTGATGGGAGCAACTTTTGTTTTTGCGACTAGAAGTGTAGCTTTAGTATCTCCATTGTATGTTTGTCGACAGTAGATTACTGCCGCAAAAGCAAGAGATGACGCATCGGCAAAGCCGTGGAGTTGTACTTCGAAATCTGATGCTAGAGTGACAGATCTAGGAATGGAGATGTGATTGATTTCATTGAACGCTTCCTGAAATTTGTACCAATCATCAATTAGATGCTGCGGAATAGTTGCATCCCAATCTCCTTTGGTAAGCCATAATTTTTGATAGAATATTTTAATCGAAACAGTGCAAGGAGAAAGTAACCCCAAAGGGTCAAATATGCGTGCGGATTCCGATAATATTCGTCGTTTTGTTATAGGCGGTGTAAGTGCTAATGTTGCCTTAAAAACAAAAGTATCAGTGCCTGGATTCCAAAATAACCCTAAAACCTTCGAACTGACGTTAGAATCAGGAGTTATTTCAAAGTTTGCATTGTTGGAAGATTGACCTTGAAATTCGGCAAGGAATTCTGGTGAATTTGAATTCCATTTTCTAAGGTTGAATCCGTGTGATTCAAAAAGAGAAGCAATTTTTTTGCACGTGGATATTGCTTCTTGTGTTGTGTGGGATCCCGCTAAAAGGTCATCCATGTATATGTTTTCTTGTAAAATTCGAGAAATGTTGGGATCTTCTGTGTAATCAAGAGCGATTTGTTTGATACAACGAGTGGCTAAGAAAGATGCTGGTGCTAAACCGTAAGTTACAGTTTTTAATTTGTAAGTGCGCATTTCATCTGTAGAATTGTACCTCCATAAAATTTGCTGATAATTTTGGTCTTCTTCTGATACTAAAGTTTGCCTGTACATTTTTTCCACGTCAGCGGGGAAAACTATTTTGGGAAATCTAAAATTTATTAGAATATCAAAAATATCCCGTTGTATTTTAGGACCGACCCCTAAGATTGAATTCAAAGATAAACCGCTCGAGGTTTTGCACGAACCGTCAAATACTACCCTTAGCTTGGTAGTAGTACTGGATGGTTTGATTACTGCGTGATGCGGGAGAAAGTAATGTTGTAATTCGGAATTATCGCATGCATTGTCATCTAGCTCCATGTGACCCAAAAGTTGATATTCACGCATGAAATCTTTGTATTGAGTTTCAAACTCTGATTTATCTTTAAATTTTTTTTCCATTGCAAGAAGTCGAGAAATTGCTGCTGGCTTTGAACTGCCAAGCTCCGATTTAGATTTATAAAACGGTAGTTTTACGACAAACCGATTTTGTGTATTTGTTGTATATGTCTGTTGAAAATGTGTTTCCACAAATTCTTCTTCCGGTGTGAGCATTTTATTTTTGGACTGAGGAATATCCTCCAGCTCCCAAAATCTTCTAAGTTCTTTGTCAATATTTATTTCGTAGATGTGGAGACTAGATACTGAATCAGTTTGCGTGCATTCGCTAGGCAATTTTCCCGAAACCCTAAACCCGAAGATTGAATTCTGTGCGATCAGATTACCTTGAACACAATTTACTTGACCGGGAAGCAACAGTGAAAAAAACACATCTGATCCCAAAATACAATCAATTCTGTTTGGAATATTGAATGTAGTGTCTGCTAACTGAATGTTTTTAAAATACAATAAATGCTCTTCATTTATTTTCGAGCTCGGTAATGGAGCTGTCAATTTATCTAAAATATATGCGTCCACTCGGATCTTGACCTGCGAGTCATATGGAGAAAATAATTCCATGTTTACACATCCTTTTGTGACCGAAATATTCCGGTCAGCTAGACCTTTTACTGGAAATCTAGCGTTTTTCCTCGCGATTCCTAATGAGTTAACTACGCTCTCAGTGATAAAGGATGATTCACTGCCGGAATCGCACAAGACTCGAAGTTTATAGGCCTGGCCCGATGAATCATTTATTAATACGCAGGCTGTTGGTAGGAGCGAAGATTCTTTTCGATCCGTATTAATGAGTGAGTTATTTGCTTGTAGTATGTTTTGACTAGCCGCTTCTTCAGCTGGGCTGACGCCAGAAGCTGATGATGGCTGAGAGGCCTTTAAAGGGGTTGAAACTGAAGTGCGGAAAGTTTGGAAATTCTCATGTAAGCTTGAGTGATGTTTTTTATCACAGTAATGACATGAATAAGGGGACTGGCAGGAGGAATTGGAATGTTTATCAGACAAGCAGTTGGTACATAACTTATTTTTGCGTACGAATTGATTGCGTTCTTTGATCGTCATTTCTTTAAATTTGCTACATTTAAAGAGCAAGTGAAAGGGCATTTTTTTACACAACAAACATTTCGCTGCGTGATACACTGGTTTTGAAGCGTTAACCTTTGGGTTTTTATTTTGTGACTCGTTCTCACAGTACAATTCTAGAGAAGCGCATTTATCGTTAATAAATTCAATGAATTCTTCGAATGTGGGAAAATCGTTGTTAACTGTATGTCGTGCCCATTCTTCGCGAGTTTTTGGGTCAACTGTCTGTAATAATATATAAATGAGCCAAATGTCTCCAGAATTAGCTTGTGTGTCTATTGATTTAAGCCCGCGAATTACCTCGTCGGAAACATCGGCAAGGCTTCGCAGATTAATAGCATTTGCCTGATTGAAAGCTGGTTGATCAAAAAAATGTTTGAACTAAAGAAGAAATTATTTGTTTTTTCCGATCGTATCTATTCAAAAGCTTATCCCAGGCTTCTTTGTAACTAGCCTCGGAAATTGGAATGTGTTTGATTATAGCTGCAGGTTCGTCAAGTAATAGGCCTCTTAAATATGAAAATTTTTGAATGGTTGACAAACTATCATTATTATGAACTAATGATGTATATAAATCTTTAAATGAAGGCCAGTCTTTGTAATTGTCATTAAATGACTGAATATTCACTCTCGGTAGTTTAAAATTGTTGATTTGGCCGTTAGTATTAGAATTACTAGATGCAAAATTTGTAGTACTGATATTATTAATGCATAATTTTTCAAGAGCGTCTTGTAGTTTGGCTTTGGTTTCGTAATATTTATCTTCAAATTCTTCCATTTCTGATTGTTCTAGAGGAAGATTTGCGTCCGTTTTGTCAAAATCATTACATATTGATTCAAGTTTTTCGATCTTGTTGTTAAGATCATTTTTTTTTTGAATGTCTGATTTTCATTGTTGATGTAATTGTAAATGCGGGTCAGAACTCCTTTCGCTCTGCCTCGGAGAATAACTGCGTTTTTTTCGGCATCTTCCGCTGAATTTATTGTTTTGTTTTTGTCATCCATTACGCGTGTAATGGAAAGAATGTGAAATTACTTGCGATCAAAACCAAAGACAAACTATTGCAAAAGGAAAGAGTACTTATCTTTTTTCCAGTCCGTTCATCCGTTAATCTCGCCGGTGCCTCCAAAAAATGTTGCGTCGTTGCTTAGTGGTGTGTTTTATCAATAAAAAGAATATGCGAACTTAGTATAAATGCAAAAATCTATAATTGAATCTTGGTTACAATAAGTAAATATTTACAAATATTACAAAACATGAAGAAAATAATTCTGCGAAGTGAGTATTGGCTAAGGAGCCAAAAGTTGTCGACCATCAGGTCGTGCGATTGTAATGCGAATGTGTAGTGTCTATAAAGTTCAGATTGTCGGGGAGTCCAAGTGACTGGAGCGCCACTCAAAGTGCGTCACTGGGTGCGTATGTGCGGGAACATCTTTTTTATGTATTCATGCAAAATGTAACATCTTACGACTTAGCAAAAAGGATAACAAGACCGTGGCTACTGAAACACTGTAAAGGGGGCAGCAACCAGCTGCAACGATTGTTTAAAATTTATTAGTACAACTTTTTTTAAATCTTAGTCAAACATTTAGAAAAATGGGTAACACGTATTACTGGCAAAAAGGTAATATACCAATATAAATTATTATTAGGGCCCGGATTTATATGCATTTGCATATAAATGCATACATCAGCATATTTTGGACTTTCGCGCATATATCCGCATATTTTGGGCTTTTGTGCATATAACTGCATATACTGGTTTACAAATCTAACTCTTTGGCATTTAGCAAACAAAAGCATGCTCGTTAAATTTATTTTCATAGGCTTTTCTGTTTTTTTCAGCTAAAATTCCAAATTCCCCTCTTTTCTGGAAGGCGCTGATACAAACCTGAAATTGCTTGAACTAAAATTTCCCTGAAAGCTCCATCTCGTTCACAGGCTTTCAAAACCTCGCTTGATATACCCATTCCCCCGAACCTGTAATCACAAGATGGGGTACATGGATCCAGGCAGTACTTTACTATGATAATTTCGATTTGATCAAAAGGTTTGTTTCTAGCTATCTTGATCCAACTGAAGCGGCGTCGACAAAAACTGCGCAAGAGCTACTTTTGCAATCATCTACTACAGATGACATAGCGGTAATATCGGCGGATTTCTCTGTTTTACCAAACACAATTTTAGCTCCTGAATCTCAGAAACTAACACTTTCCCAATCAGTTCAATATACAGATACTCTGGAGAAAAAATTTGAAGGTGTACTGGGATCAAAACTGGATCTGATAGGAGGAAAACTTTCTTACCCTGGCTGGAAAAATTCAGACTTTAAAGAGCTCAGGATCATTAAGCCAATTTTTGAAGGAGAATCTTCCTTTGAAGAGTTATCGAACTCTGAGGAACTGACTATAAAAGATGTATCAAGCTATAAATACGCGCCGATTGTGTCATGTGATGTAGAAATGTCTTTTTCTGTATTTAAAGAATATTTTCCGTGAAAATCACCAATCTTGAACCATCCAATCCGTGAATCCAGTGTTTGAACCCTTAAAGCAATATGTAGTTATTGCATGTAATAAATAATTCTTATTTTTTTGGATATAGTTTATATTAGGTATGTATTTTTTTTTCTTGTTTGGAAATATGTTTATTGAATATGTTAATGGATATTCCATTATTTTTGAGCAGATTTTTGAGTTTTTCATATTTTGTTTATGCATATTATTATGCATATTTTTGCCTATTTTCGTGCATATTTATGTGCATATTTCTCTAGTTTTTTGTGCATATAAATCCGTGCCCTAGTCTAGTTTTTTGTGCATATAAATCCGTGCCTGGTCAACATGATCTATCATGTTGACCATTCACAATAAGTACAAGATAGTAATTCCAGTCTAAAAAGGAAGTTTGTTATAGTTTCAATAGTGTTCAGTACTTTTTAGCTGGTAATATTATAAATTTATAATTTTATACAAACTCTCGTAAAGGAACCTGTGCAATGAATACAAGAACTTAAAATTAAAATTATTTAGATTTATAAAAGAACTTAAAGTGTAATTTCAATCCTAAATATTTTGTTTAAAAAACATTCAGGAATTAGAAATCCACACATTCATGTAAATATTATTTAAACCTTCACTAGTTCATACATACTACAACAGAAATATTTTAGTTTAAAGATTATTTATACATAAACTAAAATTTTAAATACTTTTGTATGCTGTTTTGAATTTGATGTAAAACGGTTATGTAATTGGATAAAAACTTTTTTTTTTCTATTGAAAAGATTTAAATACTTTCATACTTATTTAGATCAACTTTAGCAAACTGAATGAATATCATTTCTCATAAAACTTCGCATTCTCAGAACTCTAAAGAAATGTGTTCTAAGTGCTTGTCCCAGCATAATCGAAATCGATTTTTGCTGCTTCTCTGTTTGCATAAAACATTTGTCACCAAACAGCAAAGGAGATACCTTTGGGTTTTTACAGATTGTTGAACGTTATGATGTAATGTTTGCAAACCTGGACATCGATTTATGAAACTTGTAAAAGCCTGAAAGTTATGCAAATGAAGTCACGAACATCGATGTAAGAATGATATGAAGTAGTGGATACTTTAAAATAGTTTTTAAGACAATGTTATCAATTCTGCCAACAAAGCATGTATTATCATAAAAATTTTATCATTAACTGCAGTCAGATTAACTTGGTAAAGAAATTCTTTAAAAATAATCTAATGGTTCCACCCACAGATTTCTAACGATATTTGTTACATAAATTAAAGAAAGATACATTTTACTAGGTAACAATCCATTGAAATTGCTATGTTTTTTTTTTTTTTTTGTGTGTGTGTGTGTGTGTGTGTGTGTGTGTGTGTGTGTGTGTGTGTGTGTGTGTTACCAGTATAGCTAATTTTTGTTTCATTACTTTTAAATATATATTTGTAATCACAATACCATGCACTTTTTTAACTTTAAAAGTTGAAAACATAATTTATGGAATGAAATAGATTATTTTTTAAACATAATTGAAAATACTTTTGTTCTATAATGGCTTAAAATGTTTATCTTCATAAAATAGAACCCATTAAATTTCATGAAAATATCAGTAGTTATGCAAAGGTATGGGGGTTGTTATATTCCATTCGGTAATCCTTTTAAATAATATAAAATGACATCAGTAATTAAACACTCACGTGAAATATTTAAAATACAGTCTGACATTGTAATAAAGTTCTAATCCCACGAAGTCTGCAAGGATGACGAAATTTAAAAAAAATAAAGGTTTAAATGTCTAACTATAAATGCTCAATCTGAATTGTTAAAAAGTTAATTAAAATAAGTCTTCGGGACTGTTGTTTTAATATTTTAACGATCTTAAAGCTATAAGTAGATTTTAAATTGTACACCCGACATAGTTAATTTTGTTTCTGTGGCGACACAATATAAGAAAAAATTGGGGGAAGGCGGAAGGGGGATTCAAAAGTAAAAATTAATTTTAGCAAATTATGCAAGCCAAACAAATTTATCTAAAATTTAAAAATCATACTGAGCTCATTCACCATTAAATAATTTCACTTTTAATGCAAATCTTCACTAGTTTTGCGAATCTGCGAATCTTCACATTCTTCTATTTCTTTCTTGTCTTTTGACTGAAACGTAAAATTGAAGTACAACAAAAAAGGTTTAATTATGCTAAATAAGTTAATTCTGAAACGCTTCCTGCCATAGAACTCTTTTGTACATGCATACCAAATTAATTTTTATCTGTTAACTTTAAGTAAGGTTCTTATTTTTCACGTGATATGTACAAGAAATCACACAGGTGGGTACGTGTACCGTATTTTGTCCTACCTTCATATAATAAGTAGAATTAAGTCCTTTAAAGATACAACTGAAAATGCCTTCGATCAGATGGTTTATTTGGTGTTTGGGGGGGGGGTGTCCTTCTGATGGAATGCGAGATATATCTATTTTTTAAATTATCCATTATTAAACCAACCCTCTTATATGTTTATGACATTACTACTAATAATATCCGTATATAGTACTAACTTATCTCTATTTCACATGCATAAACAAATCATGATTCCATACATACGGTTTTTATTTTAATCTTTTTAAACCTGATTAAATGATTTATTTTTCAATCAAGCATTTTTTATAATAATAGATATTAAATTTGTAACTAAAAATATTTAAAATCCTGATTATTAAATTTTCAACTAAACTGTTTTTATTAATGTGCACGAATTAAGATATCCATCCTGTACGATATGCAATTTTTATGTCTTCAGTTGTTAATAAGAACAAGACAAAACAAAAAACCTTCTGGTTGAGGTTTTAACATCTTTAAAATGTTCAGTGTTAACATAGAAACAAGGATAAAACAATAAATTTTAATAAAATCATGACTCGCTTATTTATAGATATGTGCAGTGTATTGTAAATTGAATAATTAATCCAAACAGGACACTAATTTTTCACTAAGTTACTATGCAATATGTGAGATACTGGACTATTGCTTTCAAAGGTATAGCCCAGGTAATATTATCTGGGTTAATATGAAATATAATTATGTATTAATAAAGAAAATATGAAAACTCATATCCCATTATAATTATGTATTAATAAAAAATCTGAAAATTCATATCTCTATATAATTATGTAATAATTAAAAAAAATCTGAAAAATCATATCTCAATATAATTATGTATTAATGAAAAAAATCTGAAAATTCATATTCTCCTCTCTGCTACGCCCCTTATTTTCTACACCCCTGTAAAAACAATACAAGTTCTCTGTTCACAAATTTTTAGTAGTGAATTTTGTATGGTAAACTCTTAATAGTATATGAAAATTTTGAGTTGATGAATACATACTTTCGAATTTAAGAACGCTGAATGATAGCCGTACAAAGTAGTATGAAATTCGACTTTGTAACCACTTTTCAATTTTGCTGAAAATTGTTAAATCTTAAGCACAAATTGAATTTTCTTATATATATACTATCATATTTTTAATTAAACTTTGATTTTCTTTTCTAGGTAATGCGGCTTAAGGGCTTATTTCTAACGAATTTGTGAAAAAAATTCCTTAAATAAAAAAAGCTCTATTCATAATTTATCTTATTATAATGGAAATAAATCAAGTAAAATGTTAGAAATCATTAAACCAATAACTTTGTTTCATTCAATGGTAACTTTTTTATTCGATTATCATGAAAAAAATATTTTATTGTTATAAAATAACTTTTATTTGTTCTTTTTCTAAGAATTATCGTTTTTAAATTTCTTAGTTCCAACTAGGATTCAAAATTAGCTTACCCTGACATAATACCAAAAAAAAAGTATATCTCTATATTTCAAGAGGGTTCTTCTTAGTTTTTATTAATCTTTTTCTTTTCTGAATTCAACTTTTATTATATCTCATCCCATTCTTCAAAAACTTCCAAAAACTTCATTTTCATAGCTTATTCTTCTATCGCAGCTCCATTCTATTCCAATTGTTTAGTGAAATTTGAAGATCTCCCGGTATGACCGGTATTTTTAAAGTTATAATGAGATTTATTTTTCAGTTACTCAACTTCTATTAGATGTGAAGTTGTTCTCTTCATTGCTGATGCATATAAAAGCGTTTTTTACCACGATTTAAAAGGCTAATTTTTAATTACTTCAAACTAAGGTAATTTAAATATATTAAAATCCCGACATAATAAATTTTCAGAAATTTATAGTAAACTTCGTTAAATCAGAATTGTTATTGAATCAAACTGGACATTCGTAATTATTTGCATAAAGTATATTTACACGTCTTTCAATTTAAACTTATTTTTTTATTTTAAATGAAAGGTTCTATATACTGTACAGACAAGATAAATGGGGAGACTGAATATTACACATATTTTTCAGTTTTCTGATGAAGTACTTCACAAATTATTCTACAACTATGGGGCTATGGGGACGGCATGTAAAGAGATGGTTTAAACTCACACTTTTAGTGATGATTGGGCAATTCGTGAATTTTGGTGGACCAAATTTTAAAAAAGAAAAAATCATCTGTTTTAGATCATCCCAGGTAAAACTGGAAATTATCTTTAATTTTTATGAATAATTTACTTGCTCTGATGAGTGATGTTTGTATCCATTTTTGTGGGATATAAAACTCATACTTACATAAAATATAAAAGTTTAAAATTTGAAAAGTAACTTATTTTTACCAATTTCACAAGTCTTACAGGATCAAACCAATTCATAAAACCTTAGTCATTGTAAACAGCCTAACTTGCATGTTTTTAATTTGCATTTTAATCCCATTTGAATAAAGTCGGCAATTACACTGCTCAAAACAATTAAAGGATATTTTAAGTTTTATATAAAACAACGGTATAAGAGAAAAAAATCTGATGTGTCCAACACATGACTTCCTTGCACGTCTATTAAATCAAAAATGTTTTTTACGCACTTCCTCTAAACTTATTTGTTTGAAAGAGATAAAATATCAATAATAGTAAGATTTAGCGATTTCTAGCCAAATATTTCGATATCGCCAAGCTGAGTTCAATTTGAAAGATTTCCTTCTGTCCCTTTATTTGGCGATATTTCACCAAAAGCCGACAAACTTGAGATAGTTTGCGAGATTTTGGGGATAGCCAAAGTAGTCATTGACCACAGACTTTCAATGAATTGAATGCATCCATACACCTTAATGTATTTAAAGTTATTTGGCTCACCTGTAAATAAATTCCCAGTCGATTACTGTCAAAAAAGATATTGAAAACCGTTAGATATTATAATATAGTTCTAAATACAAAAGTTCAAAATTCTACGGGTTAAAGTTTTAGAGTTATACAACATACACAAAATAATTTTTGGCGCCAAATTTGGCGATATTTCGGCGAAACTCGTCAATGTCGACGACATTTGGCGAGATTTTAAGCATGGACCAACAATGACAGATTATCTCCAAATTTGGCGATATTTCTCCAAAACTCGCCAAGAACGATGACAAATGGCGATACTTTGGGCATGGACCAAATGACTGACTATCGCCAAATTTGGCGACATTTCGGAAAAACTCGCCAAGGTCGAGAACAGACGACGAGATTTTGGGCATGTACCAAACAATGACTGTCTACAATTGTATTATATTGAAGATGCCCATAGACATTAAAGTACTGAAGTTCTTTTCGGTGGTCCTGTAAATAAACTCTCCAGTAGATTGGAACCAAAAGTCGAGATGCACAACTAGATGTTACAACAATCTTATATATGAAATTTCATAATAGTTTTTGAGATTTGAGAGTTAAATATGCACACACGTACACCAAAAGTCGCCAAGCTTGGCGACTTTTGGCATAGTTCTTGAGGGAGGCACGTGACCGTGGTCGGACCATTACCTAACTTATGTGGTAGGACGGTATTGTGCTTGAAATGGATGAATGCCCCTAAAATTGCCATTGACCGTAATGTATTGGAAATCTTTTGAGTGTTCCTGTAGCAGAACTGTAAATGATAAAGACACTTTTTTTAATGGAGAAATTCATTTTCTAACTCTTTACAGCATATATCACTTCTGAGTCGTTTGAAATAGCTCAATACCTCTAAAAAACGCTTTGATGAATTTCGGCCCATAGAGCGTAATGTATTTCGAATCTTTTAGGCGGTTCTGTAGATAAACTATCCAGTCGAATGGAACCGAAAGGGGGGGTGCACAACTAGATGTTATAACAATCCTCTAATAGTTTTTGAGATTTGCGAGTTTAATGAATTTCGGCCCATTCAGCGTAATGTATTTCAAATGTTTTGGGCGGTCCTGTAAATAAACTATCCAATCGAATGGAACCAAAAGGGGAGGTGCACAACTAGATGTTACAACTATCCAAAATATGAAGTTTCGATATTCTACGCCTAATAGTTTTTGAGATATGCAAGTTTAATGATTTTCGGCCCATAGAGCGTAATGTATTTCGAATCTTTTGGGCGGTCCTGTACATAAACTATACATTCGATTGTGACCAAAAGGGGAGGTGCACAACTAGATCATAGAACAATCCTAAATATCAAATCTCAACATTCTACGACCAATAGTTTTTGAGATATGCGAGTTACATACATACGTACGTACGTACGTACGTACAGACGGCATGGAAAAACTGACCACAATAGACTCGCCGCTGGTCAAAATGAGTTGCAGACGCGTTAATATGATCGTGCATGCTAGCCTACGATAAGATGCATCGAAAAAATTCTTAAAATTAAATTTAGAGGTAGTCAAAATCGGCTTTTTTGTCGAAATTTGGCCCCCAAAATTTTTCGGGATCACATTACTTCCTTATACTACGTACAAGGAAGTACAAAAATTGCAGAAAATGGAAGCAATCAAAAATGCAAATTTTTCACATTTTCAAACTTCGGAGTAAGCAAGTTTTTAGTTTGACGTCAAAAACGACGCTTTAGTGTTAGCGAATTATGTGATTTAGTTTAGTGAATGAAATTTGACCTTCGACTTAATAAAAGATAAAGTGGAAAAGAAAGATCGGCATTCCGTAAGTGCTTTGTTTTGATGAGTGCGATGTGTAAACGAAGGATTTTGACTGAATCAGAAGCTTGGAGAGTTGTTGGTGGGTTAGAAGGGGGGGCCAAACACAAGTCGAAGTAGTAGAAACCATTGGAGTCCCACAAAGTGTGATATCAAGGATCTGGAACCGTTTCATATAGACTGCAAAGGCAAGACGAAGACCAGGACAAGGTCGAATCAGTAGAAACCATTGGAGTCCCACTAAGTGTGATATCAAAGATCTGGAACCGTTTCATATAGACTGGAAAGGCAAGACGAAGACCAGGACAAGGTCGTAGTTTTGCAACAACGCCCAATGAAGATCGATATTTAACGTTGGTGGCTCGAAGACACCGAAATATGAATGCCACTCTTCCTCACCAACTTCATTGCTTCATTCGGCTACTGGCACAAGAGTTTCAACTCAAACTGTCCAAAACCGACTCCATGCTGCAGATATGTAAGCTCGCAGACCTTTGGTATGTGTTAGGTTAACAGCAAGGCATCATAAGGCCCGCAGGGAGTGGGCAACAGAGCATGTCAACTGGACGAGAAACGAATGGCACAATATTCTTTTCTCTGACAAGTCCCGCTTTTCTGTTCAGACTGATAGTAGGCGTGCTTTCATCTGAAGGAAACGTGGCATTAGAACACTCCTGCGTTCGTACTCGAAAATGTCAGATTTGGCGGTGGGGGAGTGATGGTCTATGCTGATATATCCATTGATAGGAGCACCGATCTCCACATCATTCGGAATGGAGCTCTGACCGGTCGTCATAATAGGGATGAGATTCTAATACCTTTTGTAGACCCTGTGATGCAGTTAATCACATATTTATAATTAATTTTCTTACAGTTAATTCACACATTTAAATTACTACTGTTTTCCCTTACTCACCTATTCATTACTCACCTATTCTAAATTTAATACTATTTGCCATTTTTAAATCTCCCATCTCTCCATAATGCTATTTAACTTTTTCTTAAATTACTTTGGTTTTAGCAGTTGCAATACAGTTTGTTGGTGCCTTTTGTCTGAGAGTTTATTTTATTTTCTTCGTTCCCACGGGGCTTTAATTATTTTGCATAGGTTACATTATATCTCTATTGATCCCTCCGGTGGTGTCTCACATTTAAATTTTAGCAAACACACGTAAGGCCCAACTTTTTTTTTCATTTTTACATTCTGGCGATTTATTTGGCGACAGTTCCTTTTAGCGCTCAGCTCCATTGCCAGGTTGGCTTTGGCTTCTCAGACCTTTGTGCTCGACACTTCATGCTTTGATCTCTGCCCAACAGGTCACGTTTCTTGTCGCTATTTTGCCAGCCACCGCACTAACCTTATATAACCTGTAATTATTGATAATGTCAATAAAATATCTATCGGCATGGAGTTCCTGGTTGTTGCTTAAATTCCACTATCTGATAAAATAGCACAAATTACTT